>CM075018.1:5087235-5092235 GCA_037576675.1 Pangasius sanitwongsei | reverse complement strand
AGCTGTCTCATTTTCTTCACCCACGTTTCTTCACAAGGGGTACTCACGCCACAGACTGAAACAAAACAAATATCAAACGTCAGGCTATGTTTGAACCTGGACTTACCAATGTGTTATGACCGTGTGTGTGTGTGTGTATGTGTGTGTGGGTGTACATGTGGACATGTCATCATACAAAATGAATCGTTGTTAGTTCATAGCACCTGTGTGTGTAGTCTGGGTCTGTAGTCTCCTTCAGCAGTATGTCTTTAATCTCCTGTGGGGGGTTCAGGCCATGTAGAGCTGCCCTCTCCCACCTCTGCAAGCGACTGATCCCTACACACACGTGTACATGAAAGAAGAGAGATGTCTTGGTTTGTGTGATGGTACAAAATCCCAAAATTCTTCGTTAGTGGATTAATATGGCATGGATTCATGATACTGCTTATAATTTTCTGATTAGTTTTAGTACTGTAGTAAGTGAATAATTCATGGTAATTACATAAATATTTAAATATAAATAAACAATTAAGTAAATTCTTAAGCAATTCAGCCGCAGGTAATCACAGCCATGCTAATATTCAGTAAAACAGCATGATTGTGAGTGTGATGTTGCTTTTATACAATAGCCGTAACCAAGAAATTAATATTGAGATGCCACAGCTGGATACAGCATTGTGTATGGCCATGCAAACACACAGAATAACTGACAGCCCATAATAAGTGTAGCAGTGTAATGAACTATAGCTAGAATTTGAAATTTATGTAGCGAACTCAGACAAGTGGAGTGTAATGTACCAGGGCTATTATACTAAATGAGAGCACTCTTGGAATGCTGCTTGTTTGATGAAATTAGTGAACAGAAACTAATTGTTGTATAATAAGCTTTTAGACCAATAAATGAATAATAAAACAGGAACTTAAGGGAAGAATACTGATATGATTAATATTCTATATTAGCTCTGTTTTCATGCTTGGTCTAAATACTCAAGTCCGTACGCAGGGATGATTCTGGGGAGGGTGTCATTATCGCAGGTTTGTTTTCACACAATCAATGCGAACTGCGGACTGACTGCAATTTTTAGTTTTCAAGTTTGTTTTCACAAAGTTGAAGTCGTAAGAAAAAGTAAAAACACTAACCCTACCTCTAACCCTTAATTTAACTTATTTCACTTTCGTTGTTCCACATATAATAAGACATTCCCTCTCCTCTACAGACCACAACACACCTTTGAAAAAAATCATGAAGAATTCAACCAATTTAATGGCTGGCCCCAGAACCAACTTTTGCACGTGGTATGATCCAAACCTGAGCTCACTTGAAGCAAACCCCAGACCACCACTTTCTGCTGGACCAGAGATCAATTTCCTGGACTCACTCATGTTTGAAGCCACCTTTTACACTCAACAACATACTAAAATACTGATGTAAAGCCTCTGAGGCCAAAAATAAGCGTGCATGTGAAAATGCCCTTAGTTACCTGTACATGGGCCGAACTGCCAGTCCAAGTCAAACTTCTTCAGCTCCTGCAGATCAATCTCTCTCTCACTCAGTTGAGGAAGCTCTGCATCTAATCATGCGTATGACATGGTAATAACATAACTATTAACCTCATATTAAAACTGGGCAGTGGTAGCTCACTGGCTAAGATGTTGGACTACTGAAAAGAATGATGTTGGACTACTGGAAGGTTGTGAGTTCAGATCCCAGCACTGACACGCTGCCATTCCTGGGCCCTTGTGCAAGGCCCTTAACTGCTCAGTTGTATAAAACGAGATAAATGTAAGTTGGATAAGGGCATCTGCCAAATGCTGTAAATGTAAAATTAAGTTGGCTGATTTGGAAAATTTTAATGCAAAAGCACAACTATAAATTACGCACACACGTGGTCTCACCTGCAGCTGGGGGTGATGGAGGTTTCTTATCCTTTCTGTCACCTCTCTTCACTTTCTTCACTACCTTGAATGTATCTGTGATGAGACCACGTTTGGCTGTCATGTCTCTATAGAGAAGCATTCAGTGATGGCATTAATCATGTATATTACATTTAAATAATAATAATAATAATAATAATAATAGCATTTCATGTTTTGCAGTGTTATCTCTGAGTAAATACAAATTCATGCAGGTAATCACTGCACATCCTGCAGAGTAGTGATATTTTCCTGGGTTTCTGTGTACTGATAAATGACAGGCGTGTAGTGAGCAGGACAGCTTGGCCAGCTTTGTTTCTTGATCTAGGCTATTTCTGGTTATATTTCTCGATCGCAAAAGAATGTATATACACCATGTACTTGCACACACACTAAACGTAAAAAACTTCTTTTTGACCTACCTTTAGTTTTATCTCAGAAAGCAATTGTAACTGGTTTAATGCCGACAGCGGAGATCGACAGTCTACGAGGGTTTTTAATTCCGTGGCCTGGTCAAAACAAGGAAGGGGTGAAGGGCTACGTACGCCAACTACGTCATGACGTTTATTTACATACGCGCTGGCGCATACGTCTACGCACGCCGTTGATTTTTCACTCCAGCATTTGGAGTCGACTCTGATTCTGATTCTAAGTGTTGAATCGATTCCTTATAAAAATTCTCAGCCTGTCCATAGGAGAGACTGGGACTTTGCCCATCGATCCCATAAAATCTAAATATCCAGATCTGTTTAAAAACAACAAACAAACAAAAGCTTCGAAAAACTAAAAAGACCTGGCAAACCTAGCAAAATGATCTCATCTGGCTAACAAGGGCTAAACCTCTCAGCTAAACAATTCGAGTGAGTAGCTTTATATGAGTGACCAAGTCAGATTTCTATCCCAAAAGTTACTTTTTAACCTTCTTAATCTCTTTCTTTCTAATAAACCATTTCACCTGTTAAGTCATTTTAACAATTTGTTTCACAAAATCCCTCCAGGTTATCTATTTGGCTTGGAAAACACAGATTATTTAATCTAATGTCTGCAAATATATAATATAATATAATATAATATAATATAATATAATATAATATAATATAATATAATAACGTAATCTAATGTATAGGCTGCTAATATATGTTCAGGGACAAAAAAACGTATAGAGTACAGTTAACTGTTCAGAATCGATTCCAAAGCTTCAGACTCGACTCATGAATCGCTCTGCCTGAAACCAGTGAACCGACTCTTTTTTTTGGGATCGACTCCCAGCCCCAGGGAACAGGTCTCCTGCTGTTTTATTTCTCGTTCCTGAAGAAACAGTAACGCTGATAACATTATCTAACTATATTATTCAGCCTGTTAATAATTAACTAGCAGAAGTGTATTTGATAAAGTATTTCCGCCGCTTCGGTGTGTCCCTGGGTTATGAAGAGGAGAGCTAACATGGTGTGCTAGTAAGCCCCACTGAAATGGCTAAAGCAGCTAGCCTAGCTGTATACTAAGCCGTTGTTAGCACTAGCAGCGCTGCGTATATTCAGCTAGCTAGCGTGTGGTGTCACTGTATGATGCTGTGAAGTGTTATACTATAGCCAGCTGCATGGGCTGTGCTCAGTGGATTAACTAGAGAGGGCGAGATCACTGAGAGAGCTATGCTCAGCTGAACTCTTGCACTTTTGAACATTAATTCAACCACCTTCACATTCTCAGTTACTACACAGAGCAAAACAATGCAGTAAATCACCACTCCTGTCACACAGATATAATATTTCCTATATTTATGTCCTATCTTGTTTAAACATCTGCTCTGTTTCAAAGTTTTGCACAGACAGTTTCCACACATGATTCTGAGCATAAGCTGTTTTACCAACCCAACACCACCATAAACCATCTTTAACCTGCTCATGGACTTCTTATAAGCAGGTTTTTTTTTTATTTTTTTTTTTTAAATCATACACTGATATGAACACTGATTACTTTCCTCTTACCGATGCAGATTGTGATCATTCCTGGGACGTAAGAGCGAAGTTGCTGCCATGACTGATGTTCTGGAGTTTAGTGACATTTATCAGGAGGTCAAGGGTTCCTGGGTGAGTAGAAGGTCTTCTAAAGATTTTCAAGGTCCATGTGTATTTAGCTGAATGTGTCTTGTGGAGATTGGTGAAAAAACAGCATATCAAAAATGTTTTAACGTCATGTTGTCTGAACTCCTTTGGTACTCAAGTAACTGGACCTTTTTCTTTAGATTTTTTTTTTTTTTAATTTTTTGATTTTGCACGTCTTTTCATTTCCTTGGTAAATACTGTCTTTTTTTAAATGCTGAATAAAAAAATCCATTATATATAAATATGTTATTGTGTCTAGCACTTTATATAACACTTTAGGAAGGGCCTGTGTATGGCAGATGTTCTACATAAAGTGGTTTTAAAAAACTGTTATTGTTCATATGGTGAGGTTTTCCGTAAGGAGTTGTTTATGTAGCAGTTATGGAAGGAGTCTCCAGTGTCAGTCAGAGGTGAAGCTGTAACTAAGTTTTCAGACATGGGGAAAGTCTTCAGGACGGAGGGCACTGCGCTTTTTTGTCAATTTACTAACTCGAGAGAGAGAAGAGAAGTGACGCTGGTGAGGGAACGGCTGTTTAGCTGTTATAACACAAATGATAACGGGGCAAAATTGTTTTGCAGGCTTTCCACAACAATAAATGTCCTAACTGTAAATGGACAGAAAGTACAATGTGTCATTATTTAATATATAAACACTTTGAATTGTTGTAAAGACTCTTCAATACATGCTGTTATAGGAAAATACGCAGGGCCGTAATAGTAACTCTGCTTGTGTGGGCCGTATCACACGACCCTGTCGTATTTTCCAGTAACAGCATGGCCTCAAGTATTTTATTCCTTAAATATCATCCTTCCTTAGTCTAATGTTACAAAGTAACAGTGCCGTTTGGAGTAACTACAATAGTCTACATAGGTTATTACTTATATGTTATTTCTCCACTGTACATTTTTATGTCACATAATTATACCTGCAGTCGTGGCCTAATGGTCCGAGAGTCGGACTTGTAACCCGAAGGTGAACCCGAAGGTCGTGGGTTCGATTCTCGG
>CM075018.1:5053071-5087135 GCA_037576675.1 Pangasius sanitwongsei | reverse complement strand
ATATATATATATATATATATATATATATATATATGTGTGTGTGTGTGTGTGTGTGTGTGTGTATATATATATATATATATATAATTTTTTTTTTAAGTGCATTGAAGTGGAGCTGCTCTTATAGAAACTGAATCTTCAACTGAAAATGAAACACCTGACCAATCAGAATCAAGCATTCAACAGCACCATCATATAAAATGGCATTATTGTGGTATTAATGACTTTATTGAATAAAAAGGATGCTAAGGACACAGTAATGAGCTGTGTAATGCACAGTAATGGGCAGAAAAAATATTTCATCCAGAAGATTATTAGAAACCTTTCTTTTTATTCTTATACATGGCTTGAATAGGTACAAAAAATTGGAAAAAAAAATTCAGTCTATGACTTTCATCAGTGCATTTGCAACATAGCTCATATTTACATTAAATAGAGCAATGCGGTTACAGAGGTACTTTAAAGGACTGGGCATGTACTTAAAAGTGTATGATACAGGAGAGGGAAAAACTAAATGATTCTCAAATAATTCATATTAGAAAACTAAATATACTGTATAATTAGAATATATATAGCACATTAGAATAATAAATAATAATAGTTTCAGGGTAGTTTCAGGCTAGTGTAAGGACAAGGACAAGCTTTTTTCTTGATGTAAACACTAGATAGATAGATAGATAGATAGATAGATAGATAGATACATAGATAGATAGATAGATAATTCAAATTTATTAGGACAAATACATTTTGAGACAAACAAAAAAAAGTGCTAATAAAAAAGCACTAATAATGACAGAAACCAAAAAGATCAAATCCTTTCATTTATCGCTGTCATTCTATTATTTATCATCAGTGATGAATAGAGATTCAGAGATTTTCAATTTTTTCCTATTTATCAGTGGCCCAGCACAGAGGACAGAGGAAGCAGATGATTTGAAGCTTGAAACTCACTGTTGAGAATGTGAGTGAGGTGGACACTAATGTGAAACAGATGCTGGGACATTTTTAAAACCACTCTGTGTGTGTGTGTGTTTCTGTGTTTCTCTCTCTCTCTCCAGATGTTATAGGGCTGTGGTTTTGATGAGATGGATTCTACTTTATTTCCATCTCCAAATGTCTTATTTAACGCTCATCAGCTCTGAAGGCCCCCCTCTGGGGCCGGATATGTGTGTTTCAGCGTTGAGGCTGAAATAAAGAAGGAGAATAACAAGATGAGGATAAAGCATTAGGAGGTGATATGTGGACCTGTATTAGGGCTAGAAAGCAGCCATTAGGTGTTATTAGACTTGCTAAACGCCGAGCTACATCCCACTATTTGATGGATTGCCTGGAAAATGGAGACGTGCTAAGTCTGGTCTGAATTTGCTCCTGTTTATTCAAAATATACAAAGCAGATACGCCTGGCCACGGTAAGCTCGGACAAATCTGCCAAACGGTTATCAAGTTAAACTGGATTAACAGGATAAATAGACCCCATTGAAACATGTTTATTCTTTTACTGCATTCAAGAACCTCTAAAAATAAATCCTAGCACATCTATTTAGGAGAACTTTCTAGCAGCTTCCGCCAGGGAAAGTGGAGACACGGCCCATCCACGGCCCACCTGGCCCGGAGCTCAACTGCCGCCCTACACAGAGAGAGAGGCACAGAGCAAGCCCCAGATCTAATCAATTCCATGCTTCCTTGTTAAGACATGCTGTTTTTTCTCTCCCAACACATAAAATAAAAGGAGTCAGTAAGGCTATCTCAGAAAAATCCATTCCAGAGCGAGCACTCTGGAAAGCTGTGCCTCATAAAAAAAAAAAAAAACTACATCACAGCTGCTAAAAGGATTTTTGTCTAACACTTTATCCCAAAAGTAAGACTTCACTGTAAAAGAAGAGCCGAAGAAGGATGATATCATCCATCTTTCACCCTTTTTTACTTCCATCCCTCGCTCGCCTAATTTAATTGTCAGGGTGAAAACGGGAAGTTCCGCAGATCCGCTTCATAAACGTCACCCAGTCACTGAGCAGGTCCATCTCTGGCGTACAGTATGTTGTGTATATGTGTACGAGAGTGATGGATGGTGTAACGAGTGTTTATGATGCGTAGCGTGTAATATTCAGGGTCAGGAAGAGAGTTTGCAGGAGGTAAGGTGTTCTCCAGAGGAAGATAAGTCTGTCGGGGCGGAGACGAGCATCAGTACCCAGCAAACAGGGCCTGATCCTCAGGGAGAATAAGCTACAAATCCTTACACAGAACTACAACCAGACACAAACGGGGACATATTTATACGTACATATTAGTTTATGAGTGCATGAAAATACATATTCAATATACAAACTATATACATATATAAACATGAGACAATAGAGGACTAGTAGATAAATGAAGCCGGAGAATGTGGTCATAGTTACAACACGTGGAAAATCTTGTGACAAATCTTGTGACAAATCTTGTGACAAATAATAGTCTTCAGAAACTTCAAAATGTGTCCACACTATGAATCCTCAGAATTTTAAAATGATCTGTATAATGTGTTTTTTGCATTGCTATAACAGTCATTTATGAGTCTCACACAGGCTAAATAATGCTGTGAGCTTATATTAAAATGCACCTTTTTTCCTTTTTTTCTCTGTAGCATTTTTTTTTAATAAACTTTTTGACTAGTCCTACAATCCTACTTTGTTATTGGATCAACTCCTTTTCATTACATCTAACCCTATCCTCTTATTAAGAGATACCTACATTACCCCTTATTATTAAATGCATTCTTAACCCAGATTAATCCATTGTGTTAACACTAGTGCTGTATTAACCTGTTATTACCAGAGTGACCTCTTCTTATCCATTCTAGTCCTGGACCAACTCCATGTTATTAAGACTAGTCCTAGATCTTTTTTTCAAGCTTAGATTAGTCCTACATCAACCTTCTTTTTATTAAGACCAATAATCCCTTATTATTAAACCTTACTCTTATTATCAACCTTACTGAGTACCCCCTTGTTTCTGAAGACTTTTAGAAGGTGATATTCTTTTTAAAGAACCTACACTGTTTTTGCCTGAAAACATCATTCCATCTCTGTAAGTTTGCTAATCATATTCATAATTTATGCTACATTGCTGCCTAGCCAATTTACGTTAGCTAATGTAATCGATACTATCTAACCTGACATTAGTGAAGAAAACAGGCTAAGTTAGTTCAATATTGCCAGTTAATGTTAACAAATTAGCCAAACTGCTTTTGGAGTTCATGCCATCTAGGAAGGCAAAGGAGACGCTTCATTTTGTATGATTCTTTGCTTACTCCAACATATTGAATCATTTTCCTGTGGTAGGGCCAGGGTGTTCATCCTCAAGTTCCACTCTGCAGTCCAGTGGCTTATCTATATTCAGACACACACACAGATACATAGCTATAGCGCTAACTACATTTTGTAGCATGAGAAGGTCACGGCAAATGATGAATTAGCATGATTATTAATCTTAATTCTTCATGATTCTTAGTTTTTTTTAACACTAATAAACTTGATTTGGTGCGAAACTGAAATGATTGGATGCTAAACTGAGCTCATTTGACTAAGGCATAGAGTACAGTTATTGGCTTGATGAGAGAAGAAGAGATCTTTGCGATTTATAACAAGGGCTACATAAAAATGTAAGTGGTAGAAATATGTTTTTTTCCTGGAAATGTAATTAATTAAGAATACAAGTTTTCCATATTAATAACACCCAAGCAAAGTATAAACACACCAAACTAACACTTAAGCATATTAACGAAGTACAGTTACTCAGGTATTTTCTACCCGTGAGTGTACAGCAACAACTAATGTGCATGAGATGCAAAATCCACCTCTCTTAGGAAAAAAAAAAAGAAAGACCAAAAGATCAAGGGGAGACAATTAAACTGTATATTATCCCAATGAAAAGATTTACAATCAGGACACGTAATGCGAGTTCCCTGTTTACAACATGCTGTTTGCCTTCCACATGCTGTGTTCAGTATAAAAACAGTAATCAGAAAAAAAAAATCCCAAAAACATTTTCTTCCATCTCCATTTCAAGGTCACGCTGTCAGTCTGGCATTTTACACATTTGTTCTGTTTGCGCATTGCAAAACAAAGAACCGCAGTTTCTTCTTATTTAGCTCTTTTTTGTCTTTTGTCATTTCCCGTGCTTTTCCCATGCTTCACCTTCTGTCTTTTCCCCCCACTCTTCCCTCTTATTGTTGCTATAAATTCGAACGGCCCTTTTGCACTTTTACTAGAACAGAGAGTCATTAAATGGTTGATTTCAGATGGTAGAGTGCGAATGTTTTAAATTAACTTTATTGATCTGCTAGTCCATCAGCCAGCCAAGGAAAAACTGACACCAGGCTGACACACGGGCAGTAGATTTCCACTTGGATTGTGTAAGATGCCCACTTAATCACACTGGACCTCATTTCACTTATGCAATAACAGCTTAGCAAGAAATAATACACAATAAAATGATGGCAAGGCCAGAATTGTGTTTGCTTTTTTATTTTTTATTTCTCCTTAAATGAACCAGGCTGAAATAAAAAACAAAATCAAAACTAACTGTACAACAAAAAGAACAAATGTAAAAATGTAAAAATTCTTCAGAACTTCCTAACTCCTTCCTTGTTTTACGAATAACCAAATGACTAGTTAATGGATGGCAAATTAAAGGAAAAAATGGTGGTTCTGTTATGCTGTGGGGGGCATTTATTTATTTTTCTGTCATGGTTCTGTTCCACATGTCCGACTAGACTGACGTGTCACTGCAAATCAATATAAAGTACTCTAGACTGATCACTTTTATTCTGTCATGAAACATTTCTCTTCTGATGGGCGTGGTCTCTTCCAGGCTGACTCCGCCTCCAATCCACAGGGCACGAGGGTCCACTGAATGGATTGATGAGGATGCAAATGACGTAAATTCAAATTCAAGAATATTACTGTCATGTGCATGAGATTTCTTGTACAATGAAATTGTTAGTTTGGATGTTCTCGTGGATGCTGCAGCAGATTTTTGATAAATAATAGCGATAATAAAAAGTAAAATAACAACAATGCTAAAAAAACAACATTAGAAAACTGGTATTTAACATACTCTTCTTTATAGACATGAAGTATTTGGACTTCATGTCCAAATAAATAGGATTTTTTTTTTTTTAATCATATGCTATGGTCTTCACAGTCACCAGATCTCAACCTAACTGAGCACCTATAGGAGATTTTAGAGTGACGTCTTAGACAGCGCTCTCCACCACCATCATCAAAACACCAAGTGAGGGAATATCATTTGGAAGAACAGTGTTCATCCCCTAGAGACTTGTAGAATCGATGCCAAGGTGTACTGAAGCTGTTCTGGCGTCTTGTGGTGACCCAACATCTTACTAAGACACTTTAAGTTGGATTTTCCTTTAAATTGTCACCGTCTGTAGAAACCAGAAGGATAAATCATCCAATCAGAAACCAGTGAGGGGAACAAGGCACATGGCAATGTGTTGGACGTGTAAGACACCCATCCTCCCATCCTTAAAATCTACACTAGAAAACTCTTACCAAAGCTTTTCTTATGTAATTGTACCCAATTTTCCAACACTGGAGCAATATCATGTAAAATCATTCTGGTTCCATACACTTTCTGTGAAGTTTTGTGGTATCCATGCAGCATCAAGCAGAAACTGTATATACTCATAACTCATAACCGCAAATTCTTCCTTTGAAGAAGTGATCCCAGCTCAGAGAAGACTAATTCTACAGATTTTAATTTACAATGCTGTCAACTGAAGAATTCGTAAAAGCATTCTAAAAAAAATTAACAGATTTTTTTTTGGTCTTTGCTCAGTGTAGGAAAACGTGTCAACGTTTACAGATGTGGTAGAACAATGCTGAGTATTTATTCAACAAAGCATCCGGTGTGTTGTTTACCAATTAGCTTTTTTTTTCACAGAAAGTAGAAAACAGAAATTATTATTTTCTTATTTTTCTTTTTTTCTGTTGGCTCATGCTTGCAAGGGTGGTATATTCGTATAGGTAAAATTCCCATAGATAAATAAAGCATAAAGCACTTGCTACGGCTACTGGAAGTGCATTCCTTTTCTGCATTCCCACTTCCTTTCCCATTCACTGGAAATGTGAATTGAATTCAACAGACGAATTTAATCCACTCATACAACCGAGTTTTCCTAAAACCGCTGAGGTGTAAAAACAACCCAAGGTCAAACAAGCTCAAAGCCACCAGTGGCCATTAAAAAAACCACCAACACTGCATACATCGTATGGTTTTTGGGGAAGGTGGGTCCTTGTTAGTAAAAGGGCAAACAATCAATGACCAAAGTTTCCACTGATGGTCGTCCACACCAAAAATACACACTGCCCACTCACATACTACTTCTTGAATTACTCTCTTGTAAAACCCTAGCACACATCATCTCTCTGTTACGCCCTCTCTCTCTCTCTCCTCAACTGTTTTTAATTCTCAGTCTGTGAGCTGAGTTGTCAATCACTCGGTAAGTGAAGGCCCCCAGCGGAGACCAGGTGACATGCTGCGGGCTTCATGGATGGAGGAAGTGAATTAGAGGTGGAACAGAAGAAGAGGGCTGTTTCTGTCAACACCTGCTTGAACCCAAACACACACACACACGTGTACATCTCACATGCACTCTGATATTCACAGACCTGAACAATTTATCACAAATTACAAAAGCGCAAACATCTTCTCTCATAAACTCTGTGAAGAGCTGCTAAACAGCCAGGAAGTACCAACACACTCACACATAGTCTTTCTGAAGGCCCTTTTCCTGTCTGCATGGTTTCCCATGTGTTTTTTTCTTTTCTTCGAATCGTTTCTTCATTAATTTCATGTGTTCTGAGCTGAAGCCCGCAGATCCACAGAGAGCTGCAGAATGGAGCTCTGAGTCCATCATTACACCAATAACTCCACACATTAATCTTTCATACAAATGCTCTTATTACACAGCACAGCAAAAGAGCACACACACACACCACAAGCTCTCTGCTAAAATGAACTAAGGATAAAAATAACCGTTATTCCATTCGCATCTTCAAGTTGCAGCTCTGTTCCGTTCGCTCTCGCTCTCGCTCTAGCTCTGGTCGTCCTGCCTGTTCCTGCTGCGTGACCCAGGAGAAATCTCTTAAAAGAGACGCTGTTAGTAAAGAGCTTGAGCTGTAATGGTGCCATCTTGGCTCGAAACCGGGCCTGTCTCCCAGCAGTGCCATGTTGGCTCGGCATTGCTGCGATCGTTTCCTGCAGCTCGTGGAGGTCTGTGTTTTAGTGCCGGCATCTGCAGCTCGTATGGAGCCAACCAGCCTCAACAGGGCTCCCAAATAAGGCCTTTAAATGAGACGAGCCCGTGTTCTGTGCCGAAGCGGCAGTAAAAATCAATGCTAGATTGCGAACGAGCGCTGAGGGCCTTCCTGTGAAGGACTTTCCACTCCTCGAAATTAAATATATACATTTTTGATTGCTGTATTTACCAAATAATGTGGCATAGTGAAACTCTTACACTCTCTATTTCACATTACCACTAAAAAAAAGAGACAGAGTTAGCGCTTATACTTATAGGTGTGAACTCTTTAATGTTTATTGGATAATCTCCCAGTGAGACAGAGTGGAGAAAAGCAATAAAATAAAACTCCAACATCCTGTTCGCTATCCCTTCTAGTCCAAAATGACTTCACCATGCCGGGTTTGTTGTTGTATTTTCCTCTTTGACACATCCCATAAGCTATTTATTATGAGCTCATGTTGTTCCACAAAAGCATTCTCTCTCTAAACTTGTTTTGCAATAAAAAGCGATTGATATACTGTGAATAATGTATTAACATTAATAATATAGTGTGAAAATGTATCTGGACCGTTGCACAATGACTGCGTGCACTTAACACGATGTTGGTCAATGATAATTCTTTGCCTGCGGTGACAAGATGGTGTTAAGGTGAAGGTGGAAGTTGTGGCCAGTCTCAGAGGCCAGTGTGTCCTCTTCCTCATTAGCTGAGTGTGGTTTTGGAGCAGGAGTAGCTCTTGTTACAGCAGTAAACTGCAGCTTTGAACTTTTAATAGAGCTCTGAAATTCAAGCAGCGCTTAAACAAACATTTCAGCCCAACAGAGAGAGAAGGATGGGTCAAAGTTTAAACCATTTCTAAGCTACCTGTTTTTATATTGTGATATTAGGGAAATAAAGCTGTGTATATGGATACCTCTGGATTTTTCTGATATTAGCTGCATCATATTTGGACCAACATATTGTACAGATTCCTGCAGTTATACATCATACTGAACTGGTATAATATACTGATCAAACACACACACACACACACACACACACAAAACATTATGTTTTGAATAATTCTATTAAGTAAGGAATAAAACACTCAGGGAAGTGCTGTTATAGGAAAATAATCAGTGACCCCAGTGAGAAGTGGAGTTACTGATACCCCACCAGAGTTGATCAGTTTCCTGTAGCAGGACTTTCAGAAGTTTTTTTATTTATTTATTTAATTTTTTTTTTTACATTTTTTTGCTTTTTATCCATTTATAGTTGCAGCTAATCTAATTGTGGGACAAGTTAGTTCCTGTTATCACCTATATTACATTACACCAGTCTCTTTTTTCTCGCTTTCTAATAAAACAAAACAAAACAACAAAAAAATACAGGTGTCATGTTACTGAAAAACCATCCAGAAGAATGAAGGAGTGAAGACTGCTTCCATAAATGTTAAATAAACATTAAATACATTTTCAAGCAGATACATCAGATGTTTTGATTTGTTAAATAGCAACACATATGAATTGTATCAAGTTATTATTAGATTTCGATTATGCGGAGCGTCCATCATACAAGTCCCTGTGGAAATTCTTTCTAAAGAAATGATAACGTATTAGAGCACTACTGTCAGATCTGCTGTGATAGAAAATTAATCAACCTCTTCTGACCAATCAGATTCGAGAATCAGTTTTCCAAAACAAATAATTTAACTTCTTAGGATTTCTTCTTAAGTTTTATTCGTCATTAATCTTAAAGTATATTATACAGTAACAGTGAAACAAACAGGAAGGTTATAAGAGTAATAAAGATGACTGACTGTTACTTCATGCCAACTCTGTTACTCACAGCATTCTTTGTACAATGATTACTGGCTGGCTCCCAAGATGGCAGCCATGGTGTTTTGGCGTCTCGTCCTGTGTCTGTCTTTTTGTGTATTTTTTGTCAATAGCAATCCAGTTTGGAGTCAACATTCAAGGGACATGCTTCAATATTTGTATATTAGGTGCAGTATTTGTATATTAAGATGGTAATTGTGTTATGTTGTCAAGAGATGTGTGTGTGTGTGTGTTGAATGTATTGTGTTGTGACCTAACACCAAGAAAAATTCCTAATACATGTAAATGTATATGCCGAATAAAATGATTCTGATTCTAAAAAGTTCAGTGTAAATTGTTGTAAAAAAAAAAAAAAAAAAAGAAAGAAAAGGGGGAAGTGTGATATATAATTCTTTATTTTCTTCTCTCTATCTCTTTGTGCAAACTTTAAGTTTACTCAGGTAGAAATAAAAATAAAAGCATTTTTTATGTTTTAAACATGATCTCATGCTTGGACATTTGCTATAATTTGTTTTTCTCAATTCATATGAAAAAGTCAAGGTAAACTTTCATTCAGCTTTCATACAACTTAAACAAAATCCATTCACACTGCTGCCAACCTACAAATTGTTCATGTAAACAGGCTCATTAAATTCCATCCTACTCAACACTATGATCCGAAAGGCAAACCTTCACATTTCTCGTTGTTTTTATATGAGGTTAAAACAGCAGTTAAAATGTTTAAATCCATGAAATTAGCTGCATTTTATACTGCATAGAAAAAGAGTCCAGCTATCACAGAATAAGCTCTGCATGATCCAACATTTTCCCGACTTCCATCACTCCAAAAACAAATACTCCAGTCAACACTAAACCCAAACCTG
Source organism: Pangasius sanitwongsei (assembly GCA_037576675.1). Lineage (NCBI taxonomy): Eukaryota > Metazoa > Chordata > Actinopteri > Siluriformes > Pangasiidae > Pangasius > Pangasius sanitwongsei. The sequence goes on along the minus strand of CM075018.1, from coordinate 5,077,157 downwards.
ATATTATTCACATATATCGTTTAAATAAAATATATTAATGTAGCACCGGCTGTCAGAGAACTTCTAATCTAAACAATATTTCGTTCTTAATCTCTAACCAAATCTTTATAGATGAAAACTGAGATTCTGCATGTTGGGTTTAAGAAAAGCTGAAAGGCAGCAAAAGGAGCTTTTTATTTATTTGAGCTATTAAATGTTTACTGCCATCACATGTGTTGAGAGAGTTGGAGAGATGGAGCAAGACGTGGAAAACTTTTCAACTTCACTCTGCAGGGTGTCGAGGGTTTAAAAAGCCTTTGTTCTGTTTCTATGTTGACGTACGAACTAATGGATAGCTTTTAGCTTGGGCTGTGATTTATAATTTTCTGACAGGGAATAAATAAATAGACTTATTTAAATAAATCCAGAGGAGTAGAACAGAATATTTAAGAACCAAACAGTGTAGTTTACATACATATTTTTTTCCATTTATTTATATGTTGTTTGTGTTGTTATGCCAGTTAAAGATAAACTGATTGACATCTGATGAAAATAAGAGAAAGACAAGAATAAAGGAAAACAGGAAGCCGTTAACTCTCTCCATCTTCCTTTAATTAAAAATCACACCTCCTGATGTGCACTCATTTAATACCACATTCAATTCAATTCAATTTTATTTGTATAGCGCTTTTAACAGTGGACATTTTCACAAAGCGGCTTTACAGAAAAATATAAATTCAGGATATACATTTTAAATTTATACATTTATGTTAAAGTATATAAGGCTTCAGTGCTCGCTCGCTCTTTCACACACACAAACACACACAGTGTAGTGGGTTTCATCTGATACTATCAAAACACCACAAAAGCCACTGTAACAGTCTGACGATCACAGCAGTGCCAAAGGGATGAAACATGGGAAAATACAAACAGTGACACACACACACACACACACATACACACACACTGTGCCTGCAGGCGAGGCCCGGACCCTTGTGTTGATCTACATAATCATGTGCAGAAGCTCTTTTAAGAGGGAAAAGTCCAATCCCCGTTTTCCCAGGGCCCCCTGGCTTACAGGAAGTGCTCTGACCTGCAGCTGCCAATCAGAGAAGGAGAGGTCAGGTGGAGAGATGTGTTAGTCTACATCTCACACACACACAGGTGGACACGTCAGGTCATTATATAAAAAGAAGAAAAAAAACAAAAGAAAACAGAAAGATGACATGCAGCTGAAGGCTGTTCATTTTCTGACAATTAGTGATATGCAGAAATATGACTTATTATTACACTCATTATTGCACTCACGCTTACTTCTTACTGGAAAAAAATAAGTCGTTTTATATTATAGTTACAAAAATACAGTTTGCTTATTGGATCATAAAGTACAATAACTGGTGTGACAATTATCTGGTTTGTATTTGCTGCCACAATACAATAATAAAACTATAATTAATACTAAAAAGTAACATAGTTTTAATAACTTTAGTAACTTCTTCACTGTGATGTAACAAAATACTAAGTGAAGTTACTGTAACTACTCCAAAGTTGTTATTTTCCTGAAACATTTTATGTAAAGGTCACATAAAAATGAATTAAGTTCTAGCTATAAATCCTGCAAAAAAAATGTTCTTGTGCAAATTACACTTGGTGTCATTATAAAAGATGTTTCCATTAGCTTCTTAAAGTTCTCAGTGACAACATTATTGAATAAGGCTCGAATGGAAAAAGCTACAGAGCCACAGCAAAGACCATAAACATCCCTGTCAGTAAAACTGGTTCGATAACATGCAGGTGGAAAGTTCGACAACTAATCGTCTCTGGACAGGTGCGCCACGCAAGATTTCACAACATGCTCTCAGACTAATGATAAGGAAGGTAAGAGAGGAGGTAGAAATCCCTCAGAAAGAGTTGCAGGACGACCTGAAAGCAGCAGGAACAACAGTTCTGGACCTCATGGAAAACTCCTCTGCTTAAAAAAAAGCACAGAGATGCATGCATGTCTAAAAGCATTTAGATAAATCAGTACTCTTTTGGAATAATCTAGTGTGGTAGGATGGCAATAATTCAGCTTTTCATGTTTGGAGAAAGAAGGGTTGCATGTATGATACCAAGACCATCATATTCACAGTGATATACAGACATGGGAGCATCATGATATGAAGTTAATAAGTTCATAAGACAAAAAAAATACAGCTGTTCTTGTATTGTAATCTCCTCTGCCCTGAAGAAGCTCCCGCAGATCCCTGACTGATACAAAGCGCTGACACTGGAGACTCCTTCCAAAAATGCAAAAAAAATACATCTCCTCACAGAAAATTTCACAATTTCAATGATTACATAGGTTTTTAAAATCTGTTTATGTGGAGCGTCTACTATACAAGACCACGTATAAGTCGTTGCTATAGTAACAATAGTGTATTAGAACGAGCACAGTAATATAAACCTGTGAGTTGAAGCCGGAACTATTGTCAGAGTTGCTATTATAGAAAATTAATCAACACCTTCTGACCAATCAGATTTGAGCATTAAATAGCATTGTGGTATAAATGAATAAATGAATGTTATTACAGGCATGCTCACTTTAATAACGCTATATCATGCATATGGTGTGGCCAATTTGACCTCTTCACATCTAACAGATTTAACAAGGTTGTGGGAGGGTTGTATGAGGGTTGTGTGAGGGTTGTGTGAGGGTTGTATGAGGGTTGTGGGAGGGTTGTGTGAGGGTTGTATGAGGGTTGTGGGAGGGTTGTCTGTATGTCAGAGGTCTTTTCTTTTTGCTGAATGGTCGGTTGCCTCTTTGCGCCTCTCTGCTGTGGCTGTTGTGGACTCTTATCATTCTGTTTGAAGTCAGTTTTAATATCTGTGAGCTCGCTCTCTCTCTCTCTCTCTCTCTCTCTCTCTCTCTCTCAGCTTGCAAAATTAAAATATCCACTCTTTCAATGGAATGGCGCAGGTCCAGAGTCCAAACCCACATGGCTAAGCAAATAAAAGAGCCCACTGCATATATCTTGGCAAAGGCTCATCATCAGATATACAGTTTCAGAAAGCCAACATGGAAATATGTGCAACCCGAGACAATATCAACAAACTCGTCGTCCTCGTGCTCGGACCGAGATTAGAAAGAAGGGTTTTGCAGTTTAATGCGTGGAGTAATGCAAGCAAACAGTGCTGTGTGGAGAAATGCTCCGTTTGAGATGAGGCCTCTGAAATCTGCCAGCTACAGCTGCTACTGGCCTGATAAAATCTTTTTCTAGGCAGGCCTACATGAAACGCTGTCAGTGAAAGAATAGGCTGGTTTTAGCGTACAGAAATACTGAAAACCCAAATGTGTGTTTTAATCCTATAAATAATATTGACTGTTTATATATACACATATATACATATATATATATATATATATATATATATATATATATATATATATAGAGAGAGAGAGAGAGAGAGAGAGAGATGGTCATATTTAAACTGGGTTGTGGTAGCTAAGTTCATCAGTGAGGTGTCAAAATGAAGAGTAGCAGTGTGTGTGTGTGTGTGTGTGTGTGTGTGTAGCTTGACACACACACGAAAGAGGAAAGAGGATGTCCTGTCTTAAAAAAAATGAAAGGATTGGAAATCACACATTCATCAGCCTTTTACTCAGTCCTGCAGAACATAAAAAATACTGCTCTGAACTGGTGATTTATTTCTAAAAATCTTTTTTTTTAAAAACCAAATTCAATAAACTGTGTTGCATTCATGTGAGTCTCTCGGAAGACATATGGACCATAAAAATTCACAGAAATGACCAGGAAGATAAAATGTAGAAAAGGAAAAGACAAATGGTGAGGAGGTGAATTGATGGAATCAATGATGAATGAGAAAGCCTGTTTTCATGTGAAAATGGGAGCTGATAGGCAAACAGTGGAGAGAGTGGAATGTGTGTGTGTGTGTGTGTGTATGTGTGTGTGTGTGTATGTGTGAGCTTCAAAAGAGACCCAAAAGAAAGGACAGTCATACTCGTTTCGTTGTCGAAGAAGAAGAATGTGTGAGCTGTATAACTGAGCTCTGAATGGCCCAACGCACTGCCTCATTGTTGCATTCGTGGTACCTTGTAAGTGATATTTTGCAAGTTGTAATAGCATCATTTCCCTCTGCACATTCGACGTGCATAATGGGGAAAAAGCATGGATATCTCCATGAACGTGTGTCTTTTGTTTGCTGTCAGAGCTCGTAAAGTTCATAAAAAGCTACTTTGCCCGCACTTTTACAGTTACAGGCCTGAGTGGCTACTGGTACTGTTTTACTTTAGTGAACTTCAAACTTTCGAACAACATTTTGGACTGAAATTGCAGTACAGCAACAACTGCGGACAATAACAAGTAGCTTAACAACAAGCTAGTTATTGGACAATAGCGAGCAGTGTTAGCAACAATCTAGCCAGCTAATGTGAGTGGTAACTCTAATGTTGATGATCATCTTTTCAAAACAGCAATTAGTGTGGTCAGTGTTATAGATTTGACCAAGTACTTTGTCTGTATATCAACTCATCTAAAGCCAATACTGCTATAAACTAATTTAAAAGTAGAGAAGGGGCACTGTTCACAATGCACGAGGCCATGTTGATTTCACATCACTCCCTAAACGGGGAAGGAGCTGGTAGTTGAGAAGACTACCCCAAGTTGACAAGTTGAAATTTCAAGTTGAAATTGAAGTTTTGATGGCTTTTACCAGTTGTAGGCGGGGAATTACAAGCTGTAACTTCGCCTCGAACACAGCATTAAGAAGTGTGTGTGTGTGTCGCACATTTTTTCACAGTAAGTGGGTTTGTATCACATATATAATACAAGGTGAGAGGGTGACAATTTTCACTTCCACATTTGCAAGTTGTGTGTGTGTGTGTGTTACTCTTCTTTTCCACCATAATATGTAATAACACCATAATATGTAATAACCATAATATGTAAAACCCAATAGGAAAATGTAATCAGTAATGAATCATAAGTGAAAAATGTCAACATCGTTTATGGGGTCAAAGCAATTCCAAATAAACAAATAAATAAATACCATATTATTAATTAAAATATTCCACAGATTAATTTGCACTTTCGTTGTTTTTTTTTAATTTTTTTTATAACATTTGATGCTGTAGAGCTACAGGAAAAATACATATTAAGGCTGAAATAGTTGCAAACAATTATGAGACAACAGAACTGTGGAATGATGTCATGTAACAATCATTCATATTAAATAATTTTGTGTAAAATTAACAGCCTTTGGAGGCAAAAGAAACAAGTGTTCTCTTATACATACATACAATTAAAAGAAGAGAGGGAACAGCTCCATGTGCACGCACACAGACACACACACACACACACACACACACACACATACATACAGTGCTCAGCTGGCAGTGACTGTGAGTGGTGAAGTAACACACCAGGCTCTGTGCTACCAGGCAGAGGTAATTTGGCCAGATTACCAACCAGGTGGAAACATTCAGTCTTCAGTCTGCTTCTTTTTTCCTATCTATCCCCTCTCTTGTTTCTTTCTCTTTCCCTCCATCTAACATTTTTCTTACTGCTGTTTTGGCAATCATTATGCACAAATACAAGACTTGCAAAAGAATTCTGGTTTAGTCACTCAAAATATCGCCACCAATTTTAGGCTCTACATACACACGCGTTGTATTGAGCAATTCTGAAACTTTCAGTGTGAAAGTATGAATATTGATTTGAGGATCTCACTCTCTCATGGGATGACTTTTCACTAACAATATTTTGTTTCACTTTTGTACGGTAGCTACTTTTCTCTACAGCTCTCCCCTTGGCTGAATAATGGAGAGACAAAACAGACTGCACAACAGATAAAGAACAAATCAAAGATCAAAAGAGAGAGAGAGAGAAAGCTCTAAGTCGACTCATGCCTGAGCAGAGCACTAATTTAAACTACAAGCCCTGTGAAAGCCTGAGGGCTGCAGGCCACTCTCCATCACACACGGCACGGCTGAGTAGCGCTGCTGGACAGCGGAGGAGGAGGAGGACGAGTGCATAAGGACGAGTGCAGCAACACAGCAGACGACCTGCAGGATCATTCAGATAGGATCCAGGCCCAGTGGGAAGAGCATGGAGAAATGGAAAGTAAGCCAAGCAGGGCTCGACATTGTAGAACTCTTCTTCTATGCAAACATAAATGTCAGTCACAGTATATCCCCCTTCAATAAAATAAACATTCGGGGCTGTGGGTGCATGTGTGTGTGAGGTGGAGGGAGAGAGAGAGAGAGAGAGAGAGAGAGAGAGAGAGAAATGGTGCTTCTTAATTTAGAGTGAACCTTGAAGTTCACTGCTGTGTTTGTTGCTTCTATGTGCAGCCCAAAGTACTCTCGAACTATGGTTCACACACAAACACAAACACACACATACACACACTGGTCCTCAAAGAGCATCTCAGAAAGCTCTTCTCATTGATTTCCAGAAATATGTGGGGTCTTTTAAGTATTCCTCCCACCAACCATGTTTCTGTTCTCTAGGGAGGTGTGTGTGCATGTGCGTAAAAAAGAAAAGAATGCAAAGAAAGAGTGCAAATGACAGCGTGAAAGGCAAAGCAAGACCGTGACTTTTAGCATGTTCTGCTTATTTCTAATTATTACACAGCATAAATCTTCTATTCTTGCATGTAGGTGAATGCAACTCTATGGCAGGCAAAGCAGGAGTTCATGGACTTGGTTTTGTTGAATCAGCAAGGGAATAAAGCTAAATAATGCCACATGTGCTTTTTTTTCCTTTTCTTATTAATAACAATGTAACAGTAACTGAATAGTGACTGAATATTTAGTTTATTCTAAGTGAACTTTGTGAACACAGATCTAGAGCTGAGAATATGATGTATTGAATAAAAGTCAAGGTGTTGCAAACAATAACAAAATATAACAAAAAAGGAAGATAACGTGGAAGCAGAAGATCTGAGGCAATAGGAATAAAAACAGATATTTTATAATATCTAGTCAACGGTGTGATTTTTTTTTTAGTTGTTTTATTTATTTTAAAGTAAGATCTGATATTTGGGACGGATCTGAGTTGAAGTAGTCTGGCCAACAAGCACAAGCACAAGCACACATACACACATATGCACAGACAAAAGCGAGAGGGAGTGAGAGAAACTGTGCACCTGTACTACATGAGCTAGCGTTTGAACAGACTTCCCGCACATCTGCTGAGGAAATGGAGCAGTGGAGCAGAGGAAAAATGGGTAAGGAAGAAAAAGGAGAAAATATTAGCAAAGGATCCCCCTGTACATATTACCCAGCAACATTTGATCAGCACGTAATCCAAGCTGGTGTAGCAATGCAACAAAGTCAGTGAGTGGCGCTGGTGTTAAAAATGGATTCAGAAATTCAGGAATAAAAAAGAAAACATACAACGAACCAACACAGAGCCCAAAACTCTACTTAAAAACGCACGAGTAAAACAAACATTTGCTCGAGAGTGCTTATAAATGAGATGGCCTACTTTCGTGGAGTTTGTTCTGTTCGTTTTATTTTACGACTCTGGACGAGTTAATTATACGCAGTTATTTGCGCGAGGCAAACAGAAATACTGTGTGAGGAGCTTGAGAGGAGAAGAGCAAAGTCTGGTGCCCAAGAGCCTCTGCCCAAGCCTCCTGATACCTACTCTACTCTACAGTACTCTTATTGTCAGGCATACTGCGATATAGCGTGTCAGAGGTGTGCTGTGTGTAGTGTAGTGTGTGTTTAATGCAGCCTTATAGCCCATAAAGCCTACGGTTAGTGCTTCAGGTTTTGTCGGCTGTAAACCCGCCGTGCAGCATGTAACAATGCATTTGGTTAGTCCTGACTTGTACATTCAGATGACTTGGTTTGAAATCCACTCTGAAATCCATCAATATTAAACTATGTGTTTTCATTTTTTCTAAAGAAATGAAATGAAATCAGCCTCCAGATACGCATTCCAGACCAAAATCTGTATGCAAAAAAAAAAATAAAAAATCCACAAATTGAGTTATACCTAAGAGAGATCAATTTACATTGCTAATAATAGTATTTTTATTGGAAATAACAGGTTTATTGGAATACTTCCTGACTTAGAGACGTGCCAATGACTGACATAAAAAACAGACAGAGCTGTGGAACAGACTCGGCCTGGTCGATTTAAGTCTGGTTTTATACCTCTGGGTGGTCAGCTTCTAAAGTTATAGCCTCCAAATTAAATAATAAAGAGGTGCATTAGGCTAATATTGACAGATAATGGTGTGGAAAACATGTCCTGAATTTACAAACCGCGCTTTTTGTCTTGTTTAGTGCGCTTGAATATATAGTGCGTGGGTACATGTGGGCCTGCCATAGTGTTTTGTAGGACGAGTCTTTGGATCAGCCGAAATGTAGCTGCAGAGGGCACTTCCGCAACATCTTAAACCAATTATAGCCATGTTTGCATAATCACTAGAGTCGAGTATTTACATTCACATTAGAGTGACCAAGACGCAATTAGTTCAGCACAATGCATACAGGCGAAAACCATGCGCAAGGAATGCAATATAAAAACCAAAGAAGGCCATCGCAAAGTCCGAGAAGGAGAAGTGCGTCTCTCATTAGGGAAAGAAGAAAAGACTTGCACCGGTTAGGCTACTTTCCCTTATGGCATGCACGTTTTTCTAGTGCACTTTGAATTCCTGGGAGACAGGAACATTTCATGCTCTCATACACCTACTAAATATTTTACTTGTCTACATAATAATAATAATAATAATAATAATAATCATAATAATAATAATCATCATCATCATCATCATAATAATAATAATAGCCTAAGAACTGAACTGAACTGAACTGTGGAACCTCAGGACTGGAGTTGCACCCGTGCTGCAAGAAAACACTGCTGGTATCAAACATGAACTGGAATTTAAAAACTTAGATAATATTCATATTTATAACCAAATGATGCTGAAGTGTTAACAATGCAGTAACTATGCAAACTAGTAATTTAAAAGTATTTCCTAGTTTATATATTATTTCCTAGTTTATATGTTAAACCAAATAACACAGAAGGACAAAGCAGTTCACCACGCATCTCTGAAGAACAAATAACTCTTAAATAGTACGTGAAGAAGAAAACCGAAATGAGTTTAGCATTGCCTCCAACCACAAGGACACTCATTATCCCTAAAAAACAAATGCAAAAGGAACACTAATCAAATAAATTAAGAAGACCATAAACGTGATTCTGCGATGCATTGCACGTTTAGTCTGGTGCATTTCCGCTGAAGAGAGGAGAGGCAAAATCATCAGGCCAATGTGAAAATGCTTTACTGCATACAATCTTGAGTTACATGATTTTACAATGTAAACTTGGAGTCTGCCCGAATCACAAAGGCTTTGATCATTTAAAACAAAAACGACTGCACGTGTCTGCAGCATAGGTTTTTATAATCACATTACACGTGATTAATAATTAATGTGATTTAACTAGTAGCCATAATTTACATGAATGCACATTTATATCCCATCATTATGCAAAACGAGATGCAATGCAGCCTCAGTGTGCTCAAAGTAGTCGGAGTCATACGCCACAGCCACTTGTTAAATCTAATGCATGCACTGTCAAGCCATTCGCACCCCGTCACATCAGCGCTCAATATAGAAACCGGATTTTCTAGCATTACAGAACCCTCTATTACCAAATCACACACACACACACACACACACACACACAAGCGCGGAATGACCCTAATCCTTGACACTGTAAAATACCACATACGCACACACACACACAGACACACCTTTATAAGGTAATGTGGGTGTGATACAACCATTTTTTAAAAAGTAACATTTCTCTAATAAACCATTGCGAAACAAAGAAAGTACAATTTCCCTTAAAACTAAACTCTTATTCTTTCATATTCTATAGAGAACAGAGAGGAATGTCTTTTATGATTGGCGTCCAAAAATATAATGCATTTTTGAAATTAGATACTGGAGTACAATATTACAATGACGTCTAACTTTCGAAAGGCTTAAGCTCTGCTACTTGGTCTGCCAGAAATACACACACACACACACACACACACACACACTTCATACAGCTAATGTCAGACACTAATTAGTTCAATAAAATGTTACTATACCGTCTAGAACTGGTACATAAAGTTCTGAGCAGTGCACAGTAAGCTAATTTCCAAAAGGACTGTAGTCTAAGTATATACTGTCTAAGTAATTTCCCTTTCCAATAAATAACGCGTAGCCTATGTGCAGCCTATAGCCTACTGCTCACAGGTGCGGAGACGGTGCCGACTGCACGCCGAAACACTCAACATAGCCTACAATAAAAGCAAGAGTGTGTACAAAAGCTCAACAGGTCAGGAAGAAAGGCAGCGGAAACACGTACCTGACTGTGGAGGTATGGGGATGTGAGAGGGGTAGTATTTCCCGGGTTGGAAGGCAGCGGGGTGCTGCACGGCTGCGTGGCCGGCTGCAGTGATCCGAGAGGCGGCGCGGTGAGCCAGCGGGCCTCGCTCTGTGAGCAGCGGCGGAGGAGGGCCGAACTCCCGGCCTTCCATTCCAAAACAGCCGATAAATCCGAAATCCAAAGGGGGCAAGCCGAAGCGACGCTATAATCCCGTTAGGAGTTTCACTTAGGTCTTGCATTCAGCACCGTGTTGGATTTGACGCCCAAAAAAGTAGCCTATGTCCCAGTCATATTTTCTGCAACAAAAAACAAACAATTCTTAGTCCGAATTGCAACAGAAATGCGACACGGGTTCAAATCAAAACTACACGTCGTGTCATTGTTCCTGATCTGTGGAAGACAACTGCAGTCTTGTGTTGAAATTATATTACTGTATAATATAGACTCGCAATGGATGCAAGGACTTGTAGATACAGGTTTAAAAATCCTCGTCTCTCTCTCTCTTTTTTTTTAAATTTCTCTCTTAGCAGAGCTGAAAGACGCAGAGAAGCAGCACAACCCCAAATTTACCCAGTAAAGTCTCTATAACACAAAGGTAGCGCGGATCAGTACACATTTTACTGTACAATATACAGGCTATAGTCTCTACAGTTATTATTATTATTATTATTATTATTATTATACATTTTAAATATTTCGACAGTAAACCTGTACGATTTTTAGTTTAAAGTATGATCAGCTGTCCTCAGACGCTGAAGATTGAAGTGTGTGCAGCTACAGTGTTCCACTATACTCCCAAACTAATCTAAATGACGCGCAATTAGTGAAACCCTTTTTTTTTTTTTTTTTGTAAAGCATGTATTTTAGGTTAAATTGCTGTCCGTGTTCGTGTGAATTCTGAATTTAAATCTTCTCATTCTGTCCACTAAATCTGGAAGTGTGGGCCAAAAGATTAGGCCTCACCATCATCACCTTTGGCCCCAAATCTCCGACTTCACTCAAATCTCGTGTATTAACATGTAAATGACGTACTGCGATCTAGCACCCCGACAATAGACTCTGCATTATCGTAAATCCAATCAAGAAAAAGGAATAGGCTACGAGTAAGTTTAATTTCCAGCGTGGTTCCCATCTCGCCAACAGAGAATATCTATCTATCTATCTATCTATCTATCTATCTATCTATCTCTCTCTCTCTCTCTCTATATATATATATATATATATATACACACATACATGTCTCATACAAACTCTGAGCATTATACTGGAGAGAAAAAGAAGGCATACAAGTCCCTTGTTGCTAACAACTTTGTTGTTTGTGGGCACATTTAAGAGGACATTGTCTTAGCACTGAAAGCCGAGGTGCTGCCAAGCTAGATGCAATAAACTCATTTGTTTGCTAAAGTAAGTTAGCAACACATGTCCATTATAGGCAACTCCTCAGCTTTCTAGCGTTAGCTAACTTGACTTTTGGTGTAGTTTTTAGGTGAGCTACATACTGTAGGATTGTTAAAGCAATATAAATTAGGTAGGTTATCTAACTAGCAAGTTAAGCCTGTTAAATTCTTAGTTAGCATGCTAACTTCCCTGATTAGCTGAGATGAAATGAGGACTACAAAGACAGAGCTCCTCAGATCAGTTATCCCTCTGAATTAGCTATAACTGCACCCGGCTTGGAAAGGTGTCTGATTCGATAGTATGCAGTAAAAATAAATGCGTTTATGAACACCTTTATGATTCTGACACAGCACAACAGCACAACACGATGCTTTGTTTTTTCAGCCAGGAGGCATGGCTAACGTCAGAGCGATGCATCTGATTGGTTTTAAGGATAGCTGACTGATTATGTAAGTCAGGGTTGATTGAATACGTGGATTTTATTACCTCAGTTCTTAATAACCGAGTTCTTAGGACCTTCTGCTGTGCATAGTTAGATTCTTCCCTACTGCTAGGACACCTAATCCAATTTATCAGTTAATTATTATGCCTGTAATAAGGTGGGCTATTTAATGTTAAGGATAGAACTTCAAACTGTACAGGGCAGAGGGTGCACAGAACTGCAGCGAAGACCCCATGTTAATAATATGCAAGTAATCAAAGTTTAAGTGACTCGGATTTACTCAATTTAAGTCTGAGTCATCAGTGCCTACACTGCAAAAAATATTAAGTGCAAGTGAAAATATCTTAAAATGTATCTAGAGTTTCTTATTATATGATTACAATAAACCAAATATATGATTATTAAACTTATTTCTAGACTTTTTTTTATTTATTTATTTTTTTTTTTACTAATTTCAAGCTTGAAATAGTCTTGTTATAGAAGTAGAGCATTTATTTATTTCTGGAAAGAAGCAAATTATCTTCCAATATAAGAAATTTTAAAGCTTGAAGTGAGTAAAAACATCTAAAAACAGGCTGAATAATCTTAAATTTCATTTCTAATAATCTCATAATAAGAAATATTATACATTTGCCCATATTCAAGATATTTTTGCTATCATTTCACTTGCTAAGATATCATTTTCTTGCGGTATAACTGATGTTTGGGTGACATTCATGCAAAATCAATGTTAGACTGACTCAAATGTGGTGGACAAGTAGAACAGCGCAACAGGACCTGATATATAAGTGACACTGCAGGTCTTGTTTGATCTGGTTTTGAACTCAGATGGAGGAATGGGATTTGTTTCTATGACTTGTGAAGCTGAACAGAGGGGTGACACTCAGTGGGGTCTGACATCATGCAACCTCTCTGAAGATGCTTCAATAGCAGTGCATCGAATTTCTGGGAGAGATCTGAAATCTGGAAAAATTATGAGCCTTACATTCTGAGATGTTGCTTCCATTTTATGACACTTTATTTGTGTGTGTATTTATTTATTTATTTATTTTGAACAGACTTTACCTAAGTTGAGAAACAGAGAACACTTAGCATTAAATGATGATGGGGTCAAAATCTTTAGATTTACTTTTTACTTAGTGTTATCTTTTTTTATACATTTAGTCTCTACCTCCTTAACACACTCTTTCTCTCTCTCGCTCTCTCCCAGTGGATCATATGAGGAACTCATTAGTCTTGTATGATGCTTTAGCTGCAGACAGCTGGATGGCCTCCCAATTAAGAGTAGAACAAATGCTGTAAGTGTTGGGAGAGCAATTCAGTTCTCCGGTGCAATGTTTCAGACCACTGCAGTGCTCTCTCTCTATTTCTCTCTGTCTCTCTGCCTTTTGAAAAATTGTTTCATTTTTGGCAAAGGTAGTCCTCCATGACCAAAGGTCAGCTGTGTCGTCGGGCAATGTTAATCCTTGGGCCATCCTCTGTTTTTTTGGTGGCTATTTTTGGACAATGTTTTTTTCAATGTGTTTTTCTCCCCCCTATGACCTTCTGCTGAATCACATGAGTTTTGTGAACACAAATGGGATGTTGATCTCCTGGTGCTCCTCAACATGGTTTTGGCAGTCAGATGATCTAGGGCTCTTGTGGAGCTTCTCCTTTCATGATGGATGCTCTTATTCAGGAGGGATCCCCACTGTTTGGGGCCATGATAAAAGGATGTGCTGAAAACAGGATTCTCTGAAATCCTAATTAATCCCTTTTAAAGGAAGAAAGGTCCAAATAGACTTGTCCTAGCTTGCAGGGTAAATAATTACCAGGGCGGAAACGTTGCCTTTATAATGATCATTATCTTGACGAGCATTAATTCCTTATGTGAATAAGAGGTGTGGCTGTATGTTAGGCCACCAGATCCCTGACTGCGATCTGCGAGAGACACATTGCTGGGATTTGTGCATATTCTGGGCAGAATGTCAGTAATTGTTGATCAGTATTTCTCAGTGTGTGCTTTTTTATCCGATCCCGTTCAATTCCGGATGGAAAAAAAGGAGTCTCATGTTATTTTTACTTACGGTTGCTATGACAACGCCTCTCTACTGAGAAAATGTGTGGTTTAAGTTTGCTCATCTCTGGTAGATAGCCTGTCTTTCTGAGTGTTTGATTATTGATTCTTGCTCAGATGGTTTTGGGGTTTTCTCTTTTGTTTGCCCTATAGCAAGACCATTTTGTGTTGTATTTACATCATGTGTATTAATTCAATTCAATTCATTTTTATTTGTATAGCGCTTTTTTACAAAGGTCATTGTCTCAAAGCAGCTTTACACAAACAAATGTAAAGTGAAATGAGTGTGTGTGACGTCTCTGATGAGCAAGCAGGGCGACATTACATATTATGTCATGTTTACTTAAGCATATTATAATTTAATGGCTGTGTGCAGTGTATACAATGATTAGAATCCATTTTGCAGTTCATTACAAGAAATTTGTACGACACAGATATTAACAGACAAAGTGACAAAAAATGAATGAGGAGCAGAAAAGTTGAAAATAATCATAGTTTTTTTAATAATCTTTTTTTTTTTTTTTTAAATCAAAGGTTAGATCCCGAATACACAGACTGAACACTTTTGTGAGCCATTATAGAACAATATTCCTCCTATACATATACACAATTTGAACTTAAATCAGTACAAGGGTGTAGGATTTTAAATTATTGCTCCATGTTTAAAGCAAATAAAGTGCCTTGTATTCCTTCTCCACAATTACAAAGAGTAGCTATAACAGTTCAATTAAGACATTTTTGTCACGGCCATTGCAAAACATTGATTTTGCGTTTCCGAGGCAATCAGGTTTGGGGCTGAAATACCCTGGGATTCAATAAAATTTATGATGCCATCAGTCTTCTCAAGTGCCATTGAACACCAGCCACAAAACAGCCCCAAAGCATCAATGAGCCACCTCCATATTTTACACCTAGTTTGAGGGCTTTTCCTTCTAAACACTCCTCCTTTTCTGCCAAATGTGCTGATTAGGGCTGTGACGATACACTCCGGTCATGATTCGATTCGATTCACGATACTGGCTTCACAATTTCAATTCTCAGAATATTTTGAAAAAAATTTGAATGAAGAAAAATTATAACTGAAAAGATGCCGTTTTTTTATTTCTGAATCATAAACAATGCAAAACAATGTGCATTTTTGTCTATATAAAAATAAATATATAAAAAATTGCTATCAGCAGAGCTATGGGAATTATCATGAACATTGTAAACAAAATTCTACAGGTTCACCGTATCTTAAAACTATATAAATACACTTATAAGTTCTCCCAAAGTGTCTGACCTAGGGACTTGATGATCATCTAAAAAATTATGAGCTCCGTAGCAGAAATAGAGCTCCAAAGACAGCTAAAATGCCCGATTTCTGGGGCCTTTGGTGTTATTTGAAAGCTACTGAAGACTCTTTTTAATTGTTAAATTGTGGTCAGGTAACTGTATAACGTATAGTGCATGTGGTTTGTTGCAATCCGTAACTATCGGATTTCACAAGTGCAGGCTCTCCACGAAAGAACGAGATCATGTGACTAAGGTGCTCTCTATATTTTAAATTGGGGTTGTGCATATTTTTGCATCATGTCATAATGTATCGTTACACCCCTAGTGCTGATGATTGTCATAGCTGCAAAGTTAGATTTTGTTCTCATCTGGTCAAAACACATTCTAATTGCAGGTCTACTGATGCTTATTAATGACTTTTGAACAGCCTGTTATTACTGAAGTGGCATTTAATGGTTTATTTTCAAACCTATATAAAGTGTGTAATTCTGAAACTCTGAATTTTGTGATCGTACCATGCATTCACATCACTTTAGTGAGTGACAAATGACAAGCAACCCTTCATTTTCAATGTACATGCTCAACAGAGAGCCACGATTTTAGCGACAACAGCAAGCGACAGTGCAACAAGTGACACATGAACTGAGATTTTCTCAACTTTATGGAAATTAAGGTATGATGCAGGAAAGCGTAATATGATCCCAATGACTGGCTAAATCAAGTGAATTCCGGGACCAGTCAAGTGGCATATGTGGTATGACATTTTATTATATCCCCACTCAAAACTTCCTACCTGCAGTTAGTTCCTGTGTACAGCTGAGGCAAAAGTTTACATACGCCTCGGATGAAGACATTTAAACACAATTTTTGGGTATCTACTTTATTTCCATAATAGACCATTTTAAAATTATAGCTAAGAGACAGATTTATTTCAGTTTTTATTTGCTATATCAGATTTTCAGTGGCTCACAGTTTTACATACACTTAGTTATCATTTGGTTGCATTCCCTTTTATGCTTGGTGTAGCCTTTCACAGGTTTCTCACAATACTTGCTGGGATTTTTGCTCATTCCTCCTGACAGAATTGGTGTAACTCAGGTTTGTGAGCCTCCTTGCTCAGTCACGCCTTTTCAGCTCAGTCCACAAATTTTCTCTGGGATTCAGATCAGGGCTTTGTGATGGCCACTCCAATACTTTCACTTTGTTGTCTTTAAGCCACTTTATCACAACTCTGGAGGTATACTTAGGATCACTGTCCTGCTGGAAAACCCAGTTGTGACCAGTTTTGAGCTTTCTGATGTATTGAAATGTTGCTTCATTATTTCTAGATAATGACAACATAACATGATGCTGCCATCTTCATGCTTCGGGTGGTGTTCTTCATATCAAAAGCCTCACCCTTCTTCCTCCATACATAGAGCTGATCATGGCCAAACAGTTCAATTTTTGTCTTCCAAAAGGCTACATCCTCGTCCAGATGATCACCTGCAAAGGTGGCCTTTTTATACTGTCTGGCCTTTTTATACTGGTCTTAGAATAGGGGCTTCTTCTTTGCTTGAGAGTCTTTCAGGCCATGGTGATGTTGGATGTATATATTTGGTACTTGATTCCTCCAACTACTTCACCAGTTCCTTTATTGATGTCTTGGGGTTCAGTTGAACCTTTCATACCAAAGCTTGTTCATCTCTGGGAATTAATTTATGGCTTCTTCCTGAACGATGCAGTGTCTTTGTTGTCCCAAGATTTTTATATTTGCATACAATAGATTGTACAGATGCTTGTATAATGTGCTTTTCATGTTGATTAGTGCATTGTTTAATTTGTTTTTAACTAGAAGATATATAGATATATAGGCATATGGTGGTGCCTGTGTTTGGGGGGTACGTAGCTAGTACAGATAACTTGCACTGCTAATTTGTTACCAAAGCTAATATAAAACCTGGCATGTAAGTAAATTGTATACTGTAGTAAATTGTGTGCTGAAAGCTACACATTTTGGCTACAACCCATCCTCATTGGAAATAAAAGTGCTGGATGGACGGTACACACTCCCAAGTAGCGCTTGTTACACGCCCACAAGAGACAAACTACATGCGACAAGAGCGACTTGTCGCTCGCTAGTGTGAACACAGAGTTATTTCCATCCTTTACCATCCTCCTCACTGTGCGGAGGGCGGACAGTATCCTCATGTGTCCAACTCCTGGCAAATGTCCAGCTGTTCCTACGGTTGATTTTTTTTTTTTTTTTACTAAGGCCCTGATTGTGCTTAATGGCATTTTGAAAAGTGCTGCTTAGTATTTTTATATCCATTACCTGATTTATGCAGGTCAAAAAATTATTATCTGTCTGTTTGGTTTTCCGCACGCTGATGGATTTTATTTTTGTACAGTTGCAAATTTGGCCACAACAGAGTTTCTGGAGAAAGACAGCAAATGTTTTTTTTCCAGGATGGCAATTTATTTGCATTACATTTAAATTTAAATTGTTTAGTGTGACACTGTGGTACAGTGGGTACTGATGTGTCCTCAGAGCTTCATGATCTCTGGTTCGCTCCTGAGCTCGGGTTACTGTTTCACATGTTCTCCCATGTGGGTTTCCTCCTCCCTCCAAAAACATGCTAGTAGGTGGATTGGCTACTCTAAATTGGCCGTGTGTAGTGCTCTGCAATGAACCCCATCTAGGGTGTATTCTCACCTGATGGCCAGACTCCAGCTTCCTCTGGACTCCTGACCAGGATAAAGAAGTTGTTTAAAATGAATGAATGAAACTCTAAGAGAAACTTTGAGTATGGAATATTAATTTTATGCAACCTTTTTGAGAATTCTGTTGAAGGGTGCCAATAATTATGCAGTTGAGTATTAGTAAAATAACACTGGCATATTCCAAATTTCACAGAACATAACACAGAACTCATTGTTGAAAATGGATTCATGTCTCTGAAATGTGTTTGTTCTAACAAAGCTAACAAAATCTCCAAATCAGAAATTTGTCTTCAGACACGTTCCCAGTGTTTGTGAAGTGTTATGATTTAACCTTAAAGCTACCCAAGAGAATGAAATGGCAGTCTGTTTTCAAATCTGTTAATGTGTCATCTCTATTTAGGATATTAGGCCGTTTTATTAAATTGTGCTAAAACAGCTGTAAAGCACAGACTCCCAGAAGGCATTGGGGGGGTTCAGGACAAAACCATTAGTGCTTACAAGTTTGTTCATCTTCTCCCTTTACAACTTGCGATATTTCGACTCATGTTTAACCAGTGACTTGGGCGGGTTCTGTGTTGTGTCAAATTAATGAGGCCTGCCAGTCCCACAGCAGGAGAAAAAAAAAAACAGCGGTGGACTGCTTACAGCAAATATAACCATGTTGTGGACTACAGCTTGGAGACAAACCTGTTTAAACATGCACTTATACCATTTTATGTTTAATTCTGTGTTATTTATTGGCATAACTAAATAAACAGCATATTTATGTTATTCTTCCATTATTTGGTTTTAGTCTGATGTGGATGCCAAAAATGAAACCTTACACTGATTTTGTCATGATACTATCCACCCATTATAACTACATCCTTCTGTTTTTTTTTTTTAAATAATGCACAGAGGTTGAAGTAAAACTGATTTATAATTATCACTTTAATTAAAATTATATGCACTTACATAAGAAGGCACTTAATTTTTACTTGCAGGATGTTGACTTTCTGTGGCTTAGACTATAGATCAACTAGGACACAGACAGAGAGAGAGAGAGAGAGAGATTAGGTCTGCACACTATGATGCCAACACCTAGTCCTGATTTATTTATTTATTTTGGTTAATTAGGAAAAACCATGCAGAGATGATAATAAATAATGTGTTACAGCATGTAAAAGATGTACTGTAAATGTTATGAACGGGTGATGACACGGTGTTCTGCGCAAAAAGTGCCGACCGTGCAGCGAGTCTGATAGCTCTTAGATTTGGGTTCTGCCACATTAAATGGAGATGTCCCCTGCATTCACAGAGTGTCTGCCTTCAGTAGGACTGCCCTGACAAATTACCCTGTCACTCTGTCACCGTCCCAGCACGAGCTATTTATCTGCAGAGCAGTTGGCACAGGGAGCAGTGTAATGGCGTTTCGGACCGGTTTAATGCCACCTCGTACCCTGGCATTTTCAAAATACATGCAGGCAGTGCAGCGGAGACGTGTCAGAGGTGTATATAAATAAATCTGGCAAGTTTTTGTGTTTTTTAATGTTACAGTTTAATATGCAGGAGGATAATAGTAGAGTAGAAGTACTGCACTAATGCATTTCATTGTATCTAGTTGGAGTATTATAATGGTACTTTCTACACTTCCTTTTGAAAGAGAAGGTGTTGTAGTTTTAACTGCTTTTCACTTAATTTCCATGTATTCATGTGACAGACTTTTATACAAAGATACTGGCTGATAATGGAGCCAATTGTGGTACAAACACTGCCCATCCATCAAATCACCAGGAAAAAAAAGAATTGAGTGCTAATCAGCGTTTAACTCATTTTCACATGACACTAATTGGACACAGGTCGACTTCATTTAACTAACTGAAGTGATTTCTGATGGTAACTAATTTATGGGTTTCACACCATTTGGGGAGGGGGGGATTGGTGGTGTTAATACTTATGCAATCAGCTTCATATTTGATTTCTTTATATTGATTTCTCCCCCGGATCAGTATTATTGGCTATATTTGCATAGATTTATGGCATATAATCCCAATTAAGTCCATTTCAGTTTCAGGCTGTAACACTACAAAATGTGGAAAAGTTCAAGGGGGGCGAATACTTATGCAAGCTAGTGTAAAACTGATTTAACAATACATTACAGGTTATAATATATTTATTTTTCATTTCAATATGTGAGTGCTCTTTCGCCTTGAAGGTGTCATTCTAAACTATTAAAAATAACGTATGTTGAATATTAAATCCTTCAATATGTTTTTAAATCCCCAAGAAAATACTACAAATGGCCTGGGGACATGTCTACACCCTTACCCTCATTAAGAATGAAAGAATTTATGAATATGCATGAATATGAATATGCAAATCATTTTTTCCCACAGTTACAAAGGCATATGAGGAGTTGCTCATCTGTCCCAAATGAATGACAAGCGACTCATGGTAGCAGATGGATCATGTTTGACTCTTTACGTAATTGGTTGAGGAAGAGACGGAGTGAAGAAGAAAAGCAGGATATATCCACTAATATGTCTGTGTGAGCCTGTGGAAGCTGAGTGTGTGTGCTTTTGGGATTCACTGATGTCGTAGGAGAGTAAACAGAGCCCAAAGAGGCATCTGCTACCATCTGTGACCAGAGCAATTATTCACTCATTCTGCACCGAAGCCACGAAGCGAAAGCCAGACCCAGGTGTTTCTGAGCTCGGCATCTGCCCTTAGGAAACCGAACGCGCAAAACAACAGCCTTTACTTTACCAAACGCTGAAATGCCACTCCTCACTGTGCTTTGGTTTCATTTAATCCTGAAGCAGTTTTTTTTTTTTCAGGTTTATCTATTGATTGCATACATACCATTATGTGTTTAACCTGTTTGCTGTAAAAACACTCTAAATGTAAATTTTTCAGCCGGAATTTTTTTTTTGCTATGCATTTTTGCACAAATAAAATTTTGTCTCACATTTATTTAAAATGCATTTCAGTTTCAGTAGCTCAAATGAAGAACGTGTGAATATGTTATGCTTATTAATTGTAGTAGTAGTAATAGTAGTAGTAGTAGCGGTAGTTGTATGAATAGTAGTAGTAGTAGCGGTAGTTGTATGAATAGTGGTAGTAGTAGTGGTACTAGTATTAACAGTAGTGGTAGTAATAGTAGCGGAAGACGTATTAACAGTAGTAGTAGCAGTAGTTGAATATGAGTATGTATAGCGGTAGTAGTAGTGGTACTAGTATTAACAGTAGTAGTGATATTAATAGTAGTAATAATAATAGAAGTTTTAATAGTAGTAGCATTAATAATAGTAGTAGACGTAGTAGTAGTAAAAGTAGTAACTGTGCCATAGTCTGTACTGTAGTGTGTACTGTAGTCTGTACTGTAGTGTGTACTGTAGTGTGTGCTGTAGTGTGTACTGTAGCGTGTGCTGTAGTTTGTGCTGTAGTGTGTGCTGTAGTCTTTACTGTAGTGTGTACTGTAGAGTGTGCTGTAGTTTGTGTTGTAGTGTTTCCTGTAGTGTGTGTTGTAGTGTGTGCTGTAGTGTGTACTGTAGTTTGTGTTGTAGTGTGTGCTGTAGTCTGTACTGTAGTAGGTACTGTAGTGTGTGTTGTAGTGTGTGCTGTAGTCTGTACTGTAGTGTGTACTGTAGTGTGCTGTAGTTTGTGTTGTAGTGTGTACTGTAGTTTGTGTTGTAGTGTGTGCTGTAGCATGTGCTGTAGTTTGTGTTGTAGTGTGTGCTGTAGTCTGTACTGTAGTGTGTGCTGTAGCGTGTGCTGTAGTTTGTGCTGTAGTCTGTACTGTAGTGTGTACTGTAGCGTGTGCTGTAGATTGTGTTGTGTGTGCTGTAGTTTGTGCTGTAGTCTGTATTGTAATGTGTACTGTAGTTTGTTTTGTAGTGTGTGATGATGTCTGTACTGTAGTGTGTACTTCAGTGTGTGCTGTAGTAGTGTAGTGTAGTTTGTGATGTAGTGTGTGATGTAGAGTTTTTTGTCATCTGTACTGTAGTGTGTACTGTATTGCATGCTGTTGTGTTTTTATAGTGTTTGTTGTAGCATGCACTGTAGTGTATACTGCAATGTGTGCTGTAGTGTGTAGGGTGGTATGTGCTGTAGTGTGTAGTGTAGTTTGTGTTGTTGTGTGTACTGTAGTGTGTGCTGTAGTCTGTACTGTAGTGTGTACTGCAGAGTGTGCTGTAGTTTGCGTTGTATTGTATGATGTAGAGTTTTTTGTAGTCTGTACTGTAGTGTGTACTGTAGTGTGTGCTGCAGTGTGTAGGGTAGTATGTGCTGTAGTGTGTAGTGTAGTTTGTGTTATCGTGTGTACTGTAGTGTGTGCTGTAGTCTGTACTGTATTTTGTGCTGTAGTGTTTTTATAGTGTTTGTTGTAGCATGTACTGTAGTGTGTACTGTAATGTGTGCTGCAGTGTGTAGGGTAGAATGTGCTGTAGTGTGTAGTGTACTTTGTGGTGTAGTCTGTGGTGTTGTACTGTGTGGGTGTGTGGGAGTTATACGGAGCGGTGGATCTCGTAAAACACTCTTAAAGGTGGGAAAGACTTCCCATCCACGGATGAAGCCTCATGTGAACGTTACATGCGCAGGAGGATCTTCTCCTATGACTCAAGGTGAAGTTACTCTCTGGAAGTGCGAGAAAGCTCAGAGAAAGGGAAGCCATGAGTGTCCCGGAGTGTGTGTGGGTGGTTCGTTATGGATTGACATGTTGTTTTCACAAAAAGCAGTGGTTTAAATTCACGAATTAATGTTATTGTAGGAGTGTTGTGATAGAGTGGTGAATCATTTGTGAGCATGTTTATCAGCACACAGCGTGTTTGTGTGTGTGGCCATGTTTTCCTATCTTTGTGAAATTTTGACCAAATGTCATCACATAGGTAGCAATAAGTGACAGTTGTGAACTTGTGGGGATATTTGGCAGGTCCTAACAAGGACAGTAAAACAAGTGTAGGGGTTAGGAGGACATTATATATATATATATATATATATATATTGTAGTGTTCATTTGTGTGGGCACATTGCCTGTTCATCCTGAAGTGGATGTCGTATGTGTGTGTGTGTGTGTGTTGCCCAGCTGGGTTCCTTCAGAAGCTTGTAAAGAGTGGCACAGCTTTGTCCTCTCCTGCAGGACGTTCATCAGTGTGGTATTTTGGGCAGACGATAGCTGGGTTTAAAAGCTCCCTTTTGGGTCATTGCCAGAGAAGTAAAGAGGAATTGAGGGTTCTGAAATGCCCCCCCAACCCCGTGCCACAACACACACACACACACACACACGCAAATATAGAGCCCCATTCAATCCTAGCCTCAGAACAAGAAAGTGGTCCTTAACCTCTACCTTCTATTCTGCTCAATATAATCCCGAAAAACATGTTAAAATGGCTGTTTTTAAATCTAAAACAAAAAGGTGATACTAATGACTTTTCCATTCTGTCCATCTATTATTTACACTCCTACCTGTACACACACCTCTATCGGGAGAGGTTCATGGTAGAAGTGGGTGTTTGAACAGTGTTTGCTATTCAAATATCTGCATTTTTAAGTGAATAGAATTCAAATTCCAGAAACAAAATATCTAATATACTGTGATGAGTAAAAAACAAAAACTAGAGAAGGTTTGTTGTGTGATTTTGTGCAGTTTTAAATATAGTGTAACTGTTTGTAACTGTTAACTTAGCATGAAGAATTAAAACAAAATGATATATATATATATATATATATATATATATATATATACACGCACACACACACACGCACATCTGTATATATATATATATATATATATATATATATATATATATATATCTCTAGGTAGTTGTTTATGTTTGTTTTTTTGTGTGGTGGA
>CM075018.1:5033981-5049319 GCA_037576675.1 Pangasius sanitwongsei | reverse complement strand
GCTCTCCATTATATATTTTGATAATTTTTTATATATTATTATTGATTTTTTTTAATTTTTATACTTTTTATATATATATATATATATATATATATATATATATATATATATATATATATATATATATATAACTGCAGTGTTTCAACAGTGGAAAAAATACAAATACAATAAACATCAAAGTAAAGAAGGACAGTGCAAAAAAACAATAATCAAAATCTATTAAGGAGGAGAAGGTGCTAATCTTTGTACAAAAAATATGTAAGATTTGTAAACAAACTGTGTAAATCACACGCTTGGATGTTGTGCAAGAAAGTGTAAAGGTGCCAGTTACAATGTGCCATGAGGTACTACTACTACTACTAATAATAATAATAATAATAATAATAATAACAACAACAACAACAACAACAACATTCTGTTCAATTGAAATTGATCCTCAATAACTGAAAAACGATAAATGCCTATAAATAATGTAATGTTGGACCTAAATTGTTGAGTCAGTGTAAAGCTCAGGAATAAAACGCTCTATAGTTCCAATAAATAACCAAAATATTGCTGTACACATTTAAATAATGAGCCTAACATTTGAATAATTTTATATAATTTTATTTTTAGAGGGAAAACTGTTTTGTTGGAGATCTGTTGAATTTGTTTAACCCTTTGCACCCCTGGCTGTGAAAGATTTGAAAACCCCTGGTCTAGTTCATTTATTTGAATGGGTTTCAATGGTTAAAACAGTCAACACCTTTAAGTTGTAAAGTCTGAAGTACGTTCGAAAGGAACAGGGAGGTTCAAACTCTCAAGCAGTTTTCTGTAAGCAGTCAAGAGTCAACCGGCTTTAACAAGCTCTAAAATAAAAACACTGACCTTTAAAGTGAAAACCATAATTCAGAAAGGGAAGAAACCTAGATCAAAGAGTAAAGAGTGGAAGAAATCAAACAGAAATGCCAGAGAGATTTGCGAAAGTCCTTACACAAATGTGGAACATAAGTCCACATTGAGATCACATCCCAAAACATCATTTTATTTGTTTCACTATTAATATCTTTGCATACACTTTCTGAGCGTATTTGTGACTTTTGTGATAGTGAAGGAAAACATAATGAAGAAGTAGAAATCTACGTCACATTAAAAGTCTCATTGCTTTTATCAGAGTAAGACTATGCAAACTTTGGAGACTATTTCAAAGCTAGACATTTGCACTGTAGACAAGATTTTGACCAGAGTGTCATTTTCGTATTAAAAATAAATAAATAAAAATAAATGCTCTAAAATACAGAAACTACAAGGTAGAATTGGGAAAAATATGACATAGCACAAAACATTTCTATGATGCAGGATGGATGATACATTGTTGAGTTTGTGTACAAGTGCCATCATAGCAGAAGTGCTAGAAAATGTATGTTTTTGTCTCGAAAAAAAAATTAATTATTTAACAAGGAGCAAGAAAGAATAAAATATTTTAATATCAAATCAGCTGCTTGTTATTGTGAAGAACAGTGAAGTTGAAAGCACATTGAGACGTGATTTATTGTGATATCAATAATATTTCTCCATATACTGACAGGGCAACGGTAAAACCTGTCATGTCTGATATTTTCTGTCAGGAGGAGGACATCACTGTGATGAAACACTTGCAGAGAGAGGAAGAGCAGTATCATATGCAAGCTGAGGTGGGACTTCATTAAAACGCTTCAGCAGTAATTCAGGATTTAATAAAGCTGTGATTCAGTGCTTGTTTGATCGGGTATTTGGTTATGCATAGGGTATGGGTGTGTGTGTGTCTGTGTGTGTGTGTGTGTGTGTGTGTGGGAAAGGTGAGCATGGTATTTTCAGACTTTGTGAAGATGCAGGCTGTTCGCTCGGTGCTAATCGAAAAGCTGGACAGAAGTGTGTGTGTCGGGGATCCACGATTCTTCCACAGTTCAGAAAGCCTGTGTGTGTTACGGTAAGTCTGATATATTCATGAACATTGTTTAGAAGCTCCTAATGTCTGTAGTGTTC
This sequence comes from Pangasius sanitwongsei, assembly GCA_037576675.1. Classification (NCBI taxonomy): domain Eukaryota; kingdom Metazoa; phylum Chordata; class Actinopteri; order Siluriformes; family Pangasiidae; genus Pangasius; species Pangasius sanitwongsei. The sequence goes on along the minus strand of CM075018.1, from coordinate 5,047,315 downwards.
CCACCCATCACAGCTATACGTTTACACATCACAACATAAAAATTCACAAAGAAATACGTCCGTATCCAGCTTGATAAATGAGGCCCGATGATGTGATGTCTGGTGCTTGGTGCAGGAGACGTGTGTGTGCAGCAGCCGTGGAAAATGCTCGCCTTAAAGCACACGAGGTGTGTAACCTGCTAGGACAGGCTTTAGGACGGCCCTTATTGGTACGGGAGGAGGAGTCTCAGGAGTGGAGGTCTGAACAGCGAGAGGGCGTGGCCAGTACTCTGAGTCTGCAGGAGAAGGTGGGCCAGATGTCAATCACTGCATCATCACATGTGTTTGTGATGTTTGAGCTGCGGCCTAAGCACAGTACGAGGAAGAGGTTATGAAGAACACACTCCTGGAGGAAACTGCTAACACAAATCCCGGCCAGAGATACGTATTCATTTTTGTGATTCAGTGAACTACAGAAAGACATGAAATAACATCACGTGTGCTAACAGTACACACAAACTTTATGGCCAGTATGATCTAATATAGTGAAAAATGAGAAGGACTGCAGTTACAGATATGATTATCAACCTCTCCAACTCAAATAAACTGTGGAAACAGTAACATAAGCATATTTCCACACAGGTATCAAAACGCTGTAGGACTCTCCTGACTGAAAACAGCATGGTTCCTGAATTACCTTTCAGGAAATGTGGCCATTATATACGTGGTGTGCGGTTATAAGAAAATAATCAACAGCATGGTGGTATGATGTGGTCCGAGAGTTACTGTAAGCACAGTTGCTGTTTCCACCCACAAGTTTATTATTTTCCAATAACAGCATGTCCCAAAGTGTTTTATTCCTCTTATACAGCAACAATTTGTCAGGTCAATACAATTGTCAATACAATTTTTATGTGTATTAAAGAATGACATGTATTTTTATGTGTTTATACAGTAGTTACATTTAATGTTGTGGAACATCAACAAAACAAGTTAGTTCCTGTTATCACCGCTATCGTGTTATAGCCGCTATAAACATCCTTTCCCTCGCTAGCCTCTCTTTTTTTCGCATCCACAACTGAGTGGTTGAGGGATTATGTTTTCAGGCTTCCATCCATCCATCCATCCATCCATCTGTGATTCTCATTAGCGTGATATCTCAAGAACAACTGGTTGAATGTTTGTAGGATTTATGTGAAATCATTATTGTAACCCGCAGATGAACTGATTAGATTTTGGAATTGACCCAAACTGGGTCAAAGTCACAGAACGTCTGAAATAGTTGTATTTCTGGCAAAGAAGACGGATTAGACTTGGTGGCGGAGGCATCTCTGTGGCATTTTTTTTTGTTCGACTTTTTTCTGTCTCTTGAACAAATAGCGCAGCATGTCTTTCCCGTGGCAGAAAATTTACACCGGAGACCGGAGATTTCCATAAAGCTCCATAAATTCCCCTTAGAGAAAACTTTTCCATTTCAACAATTAGACATCTTTTGTTATACAACATATTTTCTTAATCCGTTTTTTTTATCCTTAGATTATGTGGAGTGTCTCTGTATCATACAAGTCCCTGTGAATGCACTGTTACTATAAAAATGATAAAGTATTAGAATGAGCACGTTAATATAAACCTGTGAATTTATTTATAGCCACCACTACTGTAAGAGCTGCCGTTATTGAAAATTAATCAACACCTTCTAATCACTCAGATTCAAGAATTTGTGAAGTTTACTTTAAACACTTAAAATGACTGTGTGTGTAAAGCACTGGGTCGAAACATGAATCAGAAATACTTCAGACACAAGGTGAATCTTAACCATTTATTTAGACTAGAGACAGAAAAATGGACAAACTTTTAGGCACATAATCTGCTGCATGGCCTTGAATTTCACAAGACATGGCTGCTTTTAACAATAGAAATTATACTGAACTGCTGTTGCCTCCAGATTCAAGGCTAGTTTATCCTGCCCCACTTTTTCTTTCCTTTCCTGATAGTACAAACAGTACAAACAGTACTCACTCCCCATCTAATCCCAAAGTAATCAAAACTAAACCCTCTGAGGCCCAATAATGCAAATATCATACATCCTGAGCAGCTGTAACACATACCATACATGAGCAAATGACAAAAAACAACACTTAATTAGCTCAGGTATGTGGTTTTATTACAGTTTCACTTCTAGTTGACATATTCTTGAGAACACTGTTTAAAAGTATGTTAAAAATCCATTGCACAGTACTGAGGGTTCTTTAAACCGCAATGACCTGAATTACATTCATGAAAAACCCAGTGTATGTTTAATAAACACAGGCAATTAAATAATAGAAAAATAAAATGCCCTACTCTGTGAGCCAGTCCTTCATCTGATTCACTCACATAGTTAGGTGTAATTTATTTATTTGTGTTAATCATCCCTGAATTTGCAGTCCTAACTGTAAAAGCGCTGAAGCATGGTCACAGCCTAAATCACATCCACACTCCATCAGCAGACTCCAAGGCACGACAGTGAGGAGAGCTGTGCTCAAAGTGACATGTGCTAATTCACAACAGAACGACTTCCACACCTTCACATCAACATATCAGTGTGATCCGACACGCTGGTGTGTCTGTCTCTGTTCCTCTCTCAGTCCTCAGGGTAGATGTCTCTCAGCCAGTCGAGCATCACAAATTTTTTCCCATCAAAGTGAGAGAAATACTGATCCAGAGTGGGGATTTCTGGCTGGAACACACACACACACAGAGTATGACAAAGTATTAAAAATTTTTTGGAAATGGTGTCAAACGTTTTTCTGATTAAGGTGTTAAGGTGTGTCTTGTGATGCATCTCAGTATGTGATCAAGTATCAATGATACTTTTAAAGGAGCAGTGTTTTTCAACCTTTAAATCTATTACATCTGACAAAACAATTTGATGACATGTCTTCCATTAGTGAGAAAAGAACAGAAAAACAGTTGATATTAATTTCCCTTATAATGAAAAAAATAATAATAATTAAGGAAACACTGGACTATTGCTTTAAAATACTATTTAATATGATACAGTTTAGAACAGTCTGATTTAAACTATAAAAGAAAATACTAGCTTTAAGGACACAGGGACTGATAGGCACAGAGGCCTCTTAACTAAGACTGATATGCTCAGAAGCCACACCTCTCTCACTGGTACTGATAGGCACAGAGGCCACACCTCTCTCACTGGTACTGATAGGCACAGAGGCCACACCTCTCTCATTAATTAGGACATTAATTGAATTATGTTTCTAATAATAGTACACTACTAATTATAACTGTTGCAAGTGTGCTAACAGAGTTGCCTGTTCTTCATTTAGTCTCCATCACCTGACAACCTTCATAAGCTAGATGCTGTTCTGAATTAGTGCTCTGATAAGAATAAACTAATCTACAGTGACTTAAGCCAGATGGAGGTGATGGAGAAAGGAATGAGTTTCTTCGTACCCTGTATCCCTCAAAGAGTTGGAGTACATTCTGGGGCAGGTATCCAATCATCAGAGAGGACGGATCAGGTCCACTGAACAAAATTTTGTAGTGTGGGGTGTCCTCCAATCTTTTCACCTACACACACACACACACACACAAATATATGTACAAATGAGGGGGGTGGGGGGGATGTATCTATTAAATATTAAATTCCTCAAGAAATTTTTAGAACTACGTCATTATAGAAAGTATTTCTGTTCTGAGATTTTAGGAAGCTTTAGAGAGGGGTGTGTGTGTGTGTGTGTATGTGTGCGCGCTTTGAGACCTCTGAGTCTGTGTATTTTTTCCTCCTTAACCACTCTAGAGGAGCTCGGAGTCCTTCATCCCAGCCCACTATCACCCCCACCATGTGATTCTGGGTCTCTATGACGACCTCTCCAACACGGTGCAGCACATACGCTGGCCTGGGGCTGCGCGGCATCTCTGAAGCTACACACACACAAACACACACACACACACACACACACACACACACACACACACACAACAGTTTTACTACTTGCCAAACTAAATGCTTGCCAAACTAAAAAGGTTTGGAAGAGCAGCTATTTATCTATGTGCGAGTTTGAAGTGGAGAAAACTTCAAACTGTGTCTGAAATGGTGAATAGTTTAATGTGAGTGGAGTGTTCACAGTGGGCAGTTCAGTAAGATGTAGTGTACAATTAATATCCAGATGATATACTACAACCAGTGAAAAAAGGAAGAGTGGAGCATTAGACATTTTCAGTGGGTGTCCTGATTCCTGTCAGGTCTTAAATGATCATTGTCCCACACTGTCCTGGTGTAAGGTGTGTAAAATCCAATCTTAACACCTCCAATCTACTCACAGTACAGTCGTGGCTGCCCTGATTTAAAATACTAAATATTAAACATTAAATAGTTACAAGTCCACCTCCTGTAGTGTGGAGAAACAATGTCCGTCTCATGTGAGAACACAATCTTGACGGATAACCAGTGGCAGCTGAGCTGATCTGTGGTCTGCCATGTTTGTTTTGACTTGAAGTCAGTTGTTCACTAGAAGCCCTGCGAGACCTCGTGTTCTGAGAGTCAGGATCATTCGGATTTGTGAGCTTAATCTGAAAGTGTGTAATCTGTTACATCCAGACTCTCTCACATTTTGAACATCTATTAGGATGGTAGAAATTTTGTTATTAGGCCCAGGCATTAGTCAAGGAGTTTTTCACCAAAATTTGAATTCTTGCTCTTGACCTGTTTCTGAAAAGCAGAGAGAGTGAAGAGGAAATTCGGGTGCTATTTGTGGCTCCTCAGCTGCTCCTCAGGGAGTCTCAGTTTCATGTAAAACTTATGTTTAGCCCTTTGGCTGTAGAACTAATTCTTAGTCAAACTGCATTGTTTGAACAGTGACAGAAGACGTGGCCATTTCTCAGTAGTACGTGCCACATGCCTGTGAGCTCCACCAGATGAACTGCTCTTATCCTTATTGGCAATGTTGGAAGCCTTGGCATGCAGGTGTTTCAGGTTCGAATACAGATTAAATTATAGAGGCATTAATAATTCACCACATCGGATACAACAAGATGTAGAAAATGCTCTTTAGTATTAAAGGAATAGTTCAGCCAAAATCAAACTTTACCCCAAATGTAGTCGATCAACCAAAACACGTTTGTTTTACGAAGACTGTCTAGTTCAGTTAAACACTGGAGCTATGATAATGCAGCCAGTGAGTAAAGGAAGCTTGTAGCTACCAGTACAGCAAACCTTGTTATGCTGTTTAGATTTGTTTACATTTCTGATATGGTCTACTATGGTATCATTTTTTCATTCATTCATCTTTAGTAACCACTTAATTGTGGTCATGTACTGCTTAATTTTCTCCATTGTCTCCCCAATTTGGCCACCTGCCAATCCCCACCCACCAGCCACTTCTCCCTGCTCATATGACCAACCACATTTTTTTCGTACTTCTGCAAATGCTGCGTCACAAGGCAGCGTAACACACTTAGAATAAAGCACTCTCCATCCTCGTCCTCGTTCATGAGCTCACAGATGCCTACGATTGGCTAATGTCGCTGCTGTGATTGACAGCGGAGATAGAGTAACGCAATCCCTCCCACCAAGAAAACACGGCCAGTTTTTCTTTTGCTCCGTTGTCTCCTGGTCATGGATGTATTTCTGATTTGAGTAGTATATTAAACTTCTTTAATACAGGCTTAGTCTGCTATTTTGTGAAACAGTTTATGCAGAAACGGCATCAGAGCCAAATAAAGTTTGTTGACATGAGTGTGTTTATAATTTATACAGCAGTTTGCACAGTGGGAACCTATATGCTTCCCTCACTTTTTAGCAACATTAGCAAATATATTTAAAAAAAAAAAAACACTGGACACTGAAACACTGAACATGTTGACTGACTACATTTGGGATAGAGGAAAAAAAAAATCCATAAATTTAGCCAAACTAGTAGGAACAGATTCATTTTAAAGTAACAGAAATAGACTACTGAACCATGAGTTGAACTACTAAACAGGTTTAGGCTTACGACAGAAGCTGAAGTGTTGTATAAATGTTTCACGTGACATGCTAGAAAAAATGCCTCTTACCTGCAAAGTAGCCATGCTCATTACTGCGCATCAGAATCTCCAGCGCCATGATCTCTCCGTGCATCTCCTCCAGCTCCTCCTCTGCTCCCAGCAGTCTGTGTGTATGTGTGTGAGCACAGATCTACATGTTTGGTACATGTGCAGGGTATTAAAAATGAACAGTGAAAGGTTTTTCATCTAAAGCTTACGGAAGTTTGGGCATCCAGGAAGTGATCCAGTCTACCCAGACAGTCACGTTTAGATACGATGTCCTCATGCTTTTCCACGCATCAAGGATCCTGAATAAAAAGAAGCAGAAATACAGTATATAAACACTGCAAGACTGCTGCAACAACATTAATAACAACAATAATAATAATAATAATAATAATAAAAAATGGGTTCCTTTTATATAGCGCCTTTCTGACACTCAAGATCACTTTTTTATTAACAAAAAGACTGAGGAAGAAGACAAACATCTTGGAAGAAAAGGTTTTAAGATGACTCTTAAATGGGGAAATAAAGAATAAAAGGATACTGGTACTTTTTAAAACACTGGTATTTTAATTGTTTATTAAGAATTAAAAAGCCACAAACTCCAGCTCTCCAGTGACTGCAGCTGTGCCCCTATTTTAAGTAAATGCAGATTAATGATGCATTAAGAGCAACTTGAAAAACAGTTAAAAAAAAAAAAATTTAATTTGAAAAGCCACAGAAACAGTTCAGTCAAAAATGAAAATATCTATTTGCCCCAAATGTCCCAAATACTTGATCAGCTGGGACATGTTTGGTGTTTCACGTTTTCCTGAAATATTCCTTTAACGCCGAGCAGTTGAGACACAAGTAAAGCTTTACCTAGAAACTCTTTTCAGCACACACACACAGAGAGAAAGAGAGAGAGAGAGAGAGAGAGAGAGAAGACCAGTTTTGGGACTAGGCCTATACTATAAGGCAGTCTTTCCCAAATCAAAGACTGTCTGTAGTTTTGTTGTCCCTCAACTCTCATCACACATGCAGCAGGTATCCCATGTGATGGATTGCTTGTTTTCATTCTTGGGTTCTGGAAAACAGCAAAACTGTGGCGCGCCTGGAGATCTCTGAGGACTTGTTTAGGAAAAGGCTTCAGAATGGGATTTCTGCTGACTCCCTATATAGCCTATTTGTTGTGTGTGTGTGTGTGTGTGTGTGTGTGTCTATGTGTCTTATATGGGTCCCTGAATGAATGTGGGGCAAAGACAAGATTTTTCAAAACTGCAGAAAACAAAACAAAAAAGTAGCACAAATTAATTGATGGCATTATAGTAGACATCAAGACTTTTCCTACATAATTGCTCAAGAGCTAAAAATACAGTTTAAATGTAAATAAAACATATTTGTCCAAAGAATCCTATATGACATAAGTAGTATAGTATATAAAAGTATATATCCAGAAGTGGCTACATTTACATGCACATCAATATTCTTATATTAATCAGAATTTGGCAATATTCTAATTAGTATTGAGTCATGTAAATGCCACAATCCGATTGCCCGATTCAGATTAAGACAATATTCTGATTTCCCCAAATAAAGATTCCCACCCCTGGAATATGTTTTAATCTGAAATTTGTTGCATGCAAACACCTTATTCAGAAAATCCACCGAAAGGGGATATATGCACATGCTCAGTCCACAAGGAATTGTGGGTGCTTACAGATGCTTAGCTGTAGGCTAGGTATTTAGGAATGGTAACTCAGGCATACTTTCAACCATGTATACAGGAATATTCTGATGCCTGTACGCATATAAACATTGTATTCAGAATACGGCTGCAACCCGAATATAGACCTTAAATAGTCAGTGATTCTGGAAGAATTACTGTTTCTAAATAACTTTTATTCTCTATTTTGCTCACAGCTCCAGGATTTCTGGTTCGATCCTGAGCTCAGGTTCAGGTTCTCCTCGTGTGTGTAAGGGATTCCTCCGGGTTCCCTGGTTTTCTCACACCTCCCAAAAACATGCCAGTAGGTGGACTGGCTATGCAATGTGTGAATGAGTGTGTGTGTGTGTGTGTGTGTGTGTGTGTGTGTGTGGTGCCCTGCGATGAACAGGGCGTGTTCCCGCCTCGCGTCCTGTTTTTCTGGTATAGGCTCCAGTGCATCCTTTACCAGGATGAAGTGGTTACCGAAGATGAATGAATGAAAGTGTAAACTTTGCTGTTCCAGTTACTTTGCTCTTCATCTTTAAGAGAAAGGTTTTTGTAAGAATTTAGATTTTATTTTAAAATATATATCTTTCCACTTCTATAATCATAGGATTAATCATGGTATAGTCATATGAGGATGCTGACTGTATAGTGTGTGTGTGTGTGTGTGTGTGTGTGTGTGTGTGTACCCCTGAGTGGCCAGTCTGCGCTGTGCGGCGGTTCCGCTGGTCCACTCCATGATGAGGTACTGCGCGGGCAGAGCGCACAGGAGCAGCGCGAGCTGCAGCAGCACCGGCCCCGTCACCTGCGGCATCACGTGATCTGTCGTTTCAATGCAAACAAAAACACCGTGTCAAACGCAGCTGTCCACAAACGAGCTCAAAACCGATCTGTGACTTGAGCGCGACGTTTGCTATTAACACTATAAAAATGACAACAAAAAACAACAGCAACACAAAAACGGAACTTATGTTTAAACAACAGGAAGTTAGCAGATTCTAACACAGATTTGTTCCACTCACCTGCAGTGACGGCGCGAGCGCACGAGCTGTGTAGTAAAGTTATTAACCAGAGACGAAGCACGCGCGATTCGAGACAGTAAAGTTCACCTACACTTCGGCGTGGTGTCAGGAGAGCGCGCTCTAAAGCAGTTCGTTAATATTTGCATGAGGAGAAGTTTCGGTTTTGGCACCTGCGTCGGCGCGCAGACAGCACTCGGGCACGCGCGGCCAATAGCCGAGGCCCACGCGGGGCGGAGGAAGGTGTACGCGTGCGACTCGCGCTCCGCCACGTCAGGAGCGGACTGTAGCGCGCGGACGTGTTTATGTGCTTTTGTGATGGCGGAAGTGTGCAGGTAGAGGGCGCTGTTTAGCCACGAGACGACCACAAAACCGGCCTGTGACTGAAATGATGAAAGAGGAACCGCTTCCAAAACCACACGCTACCATGTACTACTGTGCTGTGTTAAGTAAGTCCAGCACTACAACACACAAAACACTGAGCCGCCATTTTATCCAGTAAACTGATCACACAAGTGCAGCTACGACTTGAACAGGTCTTATCTGGGCCATGGCTTATTCTCAGCATGGTAATGACAGTTCAGTGATGCTGGTGTGAGTGTATGCCTACAGTGTGTGTGTGGGGTACTGTAGCCTTCAGTTATAAGTGCACTTGTATAGTGTGGTAATATGATCAAATGTACACTTAAATCTACAGGCAATTCAGTGTAGTAGAGTAGAATGCAGACTGGGACAGAGCCAGTGGTTTATCTGGTCACACATTAACCTTCAGGGTTCAGCCATTTCCCAGTTTGAAATCATCCTGGTTTGGTTTTTTAGGATCATTGTCCTTCTCAGTGTACACTCCTGGGCCAAAATACCCAAAATGGTAACATATAAAGCTTTTAATGGTCTTAACAAAATCATTGGTCAGAAATTAGCAAGAATAAAACATAGATAAAGGAAGTTAGTATGGGAAGCTTTTCCCATTGATTTCTTTAAATGTTTAAGCCTTGTGGCTCTTGATGGGCTGCATCAGGTGTGGCAGATAACCAAATAATGACTAATCTTTTAAGGAAAAAAAAAAAAAAAACATTCCAGAAGATATTTTTGGAAAATTTTGTACACCCAGACATGTGTTAGATGGAATTCTACATCAAACATTGTAATCATTGTCATGATTTTACTTTTGCATACAAGGAGACTGTATAAGTGAATTTCCGTTTCTAGCTTTTCCCCAAACAGTTCACTGCAGCAGAACTAAACGAGCAAATGGTGGCACAGGAGCTCTCAGGAGTGCATTTGTTTAATTCTTGCTAATTTCCTGACCAATGATTTGTTTTTAAGACCATTAAAAGCTTAAAATCTGCCATTTTGGGCTTGGCCCAGTTTTTTTTGCTCAGGAGTATATATGCTACCTCTATGAAACATAATCAGGAAACTCAACTCAAATTCCAAGTCAAAGCTCTCTCAGTGGACTAATAATGTGAGAGATGTCTTTATGGCTGTCATAAAACTTTTGCAACAAGACTGAGATACTGATACTTGGTACTAAAGCTCAGAGGAAACAGGTTCATGAGGAATGAAGCTCTTCTGTCTCATTTATAAAATCTGAAGAAAGAAACCTGGGTGTAATTAAAACTTCCAAAGTTTTATTTTATGTAAAAAAAAAAATGGTTACCAAGGTTACACTCTATTTTTTAAGAAACATTGCTGAAATTAGTTTCCATCTCAAAGTAACACACATATACACAAAAAAAAAGATTTAAAAATGGTCATTTTGAAAGCAGCACTAGATTTGGCAAAAAAAAAAAAAAAAATTACTTGACTTTTCATTAAAGTAGGAAATGTTGCCTATTATTATTATTATTATTATTATTATGTTTAAATAAATAAACAAAGTATAAATTAAATATTTTTAGGGGAATGAGTACCTAGACACTCCTGCTTGGAGTTGAGTACTACTGCTCTGATCCACATATAATCAGTTAATCAGCTGGATCAGACCCGATTAGGGTATTGGTCCGTCTTTAGGAAATGACTAATCAAGTGGACTGACTTTGATGTAGAATATAAAGCTAATGTGGAATATTAAAGTTACCCTAAAATGCTTTAAATGCACAGATTGGTCAAAATGCAAAAACAGCCTATCAAGAAAGTAAACATTACACATTAAGCATGTGACATTTACTTTCGAGTGCACGTATGTGGATGTATTTTCATTAAAAAAGAACGGGGGGATAGAGCAGGGTGTGGAAACATGAGTTTATTTCATTAAAATATCAGTATGTACTAATGACAACACTACTCTCTACAGGTACATTGTAATTTAATCAGGGTTTTTTTTTGCAGTTAATCTGATTTCTTCATATAAAAGTATACAAATGATCATAATACAAAGTGCCCCCAGCCAGGGCGTTCTAAAACCCCACCCCGGAGTGTCTGGGACAGAGGACTGAGTGCACGTGTGGCCTGCTTCTCCTCTAGCTCACTCATTCACATCCCATTATCAGCATCGCATCACTTCCTGTGCAGGTGTCAGGGTGGGTGATCGAGGGAGGGTCCGACACGATAAGATTTCATTTCAGAAACAGTGGATATAAAATCATCTTAATGACATGTAGACTTACACACATAAACAAAGAGTACCAACACCATGTACACACACACACACGCACACACACAGGTGCATGGGCTTTGGTTCACTGAACCAGGCTTAAAGCTATGATCTAAATCCTGCCACAGCAGGAGCCAAACAGACCACAACAGCTGACAGGACAAAAAACTTTAACCAACAGATAAAAAAAAAAAGAAAGAAGTAAATAAAATGGATGACAAGTACAAAATATTTCAAGCCTCATGGAGACTTGACTTTCTATCACTGCTAGGCATGTGCTGATATTCAATTTCTATTTCTATATCAGTGTCTAACCTTTTCTTATATCTTGCAATAGTATATCATCACTACAGAAAATGACAATAATTAATCCAACTCATTTAAACACACCTATTTAATGTGATGGTGGGAAAACTCTGGGTTTACATGAGCTAATTGCTAATTGCATTTTTTCCCCCCAAAAAACAGTGCATTTACTTTCGGAATCAAGGATCCCCACCCCCTCAAAAAAATAGCTTTAAAATTCAAAAAATGGCTTCTAACTGATCTGCTAACTGCCAAAATCAGATAATTCTAATATTAAAAGTGGTGTTTAAACATGCACATACTTACACTAAAACATGTACAAAATCATTAAATACTGAAAAAAAAAAAAAAAAAGCAACTTTACAGTCACTTAAGAAAAACCGAATCTACAAAAACCATTAAGCTGATTATTTTTAGTCGAGTCAATTACCAGTTAGCAACTCTAGTGTAATGAATTATTAAAATAATCAACACGTACTAAGGGGTTTTATTCCTCTTATACCACAACAATTTGCCAGCTATTACATTAAAAAATTATTAATTAACAACATGTATTTTAACCTTTTATAGTTAAATGTTACTGTTACAAATGACCTATGGCTGCTAAAGGGTTACTCTGAAGTTGCTTTACTGTTAACTACTTTTACAAAATTATTTGGAGTTTTTATGATGGCAAACTGCACATAGTGCTGTCCTAATTTAAAACAACTCGGTTTTCACTGAAAAACCGCATACAAACATAATGTAAAAATGCATATGTGGATGTTTAGAAAAACTAAAGAGAGGCCAGGTTAACGGTATTTACAACAATCTGTCGAAATCAGATTGTATTATTAATGTGCATGTAAATACTCATCGCAATTCTGTAAGTTCATCAGAGCTCTCAAAGAAGGACAAAAGCACAGCGTTCCTTGTTTATTTTTTTTTGGGGTGGATTTTATCCCAAAATGCTGCCTACCAGGGCAGCATCTTCCTGAAAGAAACAGGAGTACAGGAACTAACTTGATTAACACTAAATATAACTAGAAACTAATAAAATGTATAAAGTGTCATTCTTTAATTAATAACAAAAATGTAATAGTTTGCAAATTGCTGTGCTATAAAAAGAATAAAACACTTTCAGACATGCTGTTATAGGAAATTATAATCAACTTTGCATATCACTGTTGTGTGCTATTCCTTGTTTTATCAGCACATGCCTATGTTTGTCTTTCACAAAAAAAAAAATCCAAAAAATGGGTCAAAGCACAGACACATAAGGACCATCGCTGTTTCTCTCGCCTCTGTGTTATCTGCCTGAATGAGCAGATGTGACGAGAACCCCCGCAGTGCTCCTGAATGACTGTGCGCTTACAGAATAAATCCTACAATCTATCATAAGGTGCAGGATTTACATCAGTGGAGCTCCTCTAAAGTACAAGATGAACCCCAAAGTGCAGTGCAGAAATGGTGAAATGGCAAACAACAGAGCTCTCAAAATGTGTGTGTGTGTGTCCCAAGTCTTTCAAGTGCCACAGCGAGAATTTGGGGTATAAGTGTGTGACTGTGAAATAATGTCACTACAAATACATGTCTACAGACTGCGTGAGCAAGAGGTCACCTCTGTTACAAAACACACACACGCCTACATGCCCGCGGGGGGGGGGGGGGGGGGGGGGGGGGGGGGGGGGGGGGGGGGGGGGGGGGGGGGGGGGGGGGGGCGGGGGGGGGG
>CM075018.1:5012311-5025789 GCA_037576675.1 Pangasius sanitwongsei | reverse complement strand
AGAGTGTGTGTGTATATATAATGTGTGTATGTGTGTGTATATATATATATATATATATATATATATATATATATATATATATATATATATGATTATGCTAAATCTTTTTTGTATATTTGCTGATTTGCATATTCATATAATCTGGATTTCTCAAAAAGGAGTAAAGTAGGAGGTGTTTAATGTGAGAGGTTCTACAAGAGATTTGAATCTAGTAAAAAACACAGACATTTTGTAAGATGTCACAGCAAGTGTTATCCAGCAATAGCATGTGAAAGTATATTGTGAAATACTTCCTACATTGGTTTGTTAATCGCATATATTGAGGTATGTCGTCGTATTGTATAGTATGAAGTGATACTCAGAGTGAGCATTTGCTTAGGGCCATTACTGTAGTCTGACTTTCTAGGTGTGAAACATAACTTACTTAATAAACTGCAGCAGAAGGTCTGATACAAATTTGGCCGTTTTGACGATGAAAGCTTCAGGCTCGTTAAAAGTCTGTGCGTTGTGCTCAATGTAGCGTACCTCCCACATTAGAGAGGACATTCGCCTGCCAATAGAGGACAAATGAGTACATACACAACAGTTTATCATACATACTGTATGACTATCTATGTCACTGAACAATGTCTATACATGTTTACTATAATACAGTGCAATCAGTTTACACAGAGGCTTTAATAGCTAAATTTACATGGTGTAACCCATGAGGAACACACCATGATGTAATTTAATAACAAATTTAATTTGGGTGCGTGTGTGTCTTTGTGTGAGAGCAAGTGTGTGTGTGTGTGTGTGTGCACTGACCTATAGAAGCGATTTTCCAGTCTGGTCCGGATTGTACTCAGGTCCGTGACATAAGCCACCACAGTGCAGTATGTGGGATACGCCTGCAGATCCACGGGCACGGCAAATGGAGCTGCTACATCTGAGATGCGAAGACACAAGGGAAATAACAGAGAGACAAACTGATTTAATGACACAATCAATATGTGCACTCAATATTTATGGCACTCAGTGATGACAGAAGAGCACCTGTCATACTCAAGGATAAAGTCTGGAGAAGCCAGATTAACTAAAGCCCCATTTAAATTCTATTTGTTTCCCCTAGTTTCTCAAAGTGATGTCTGTAAATAAATATTTGTAGGTCTCTTCAGTCATAAAACACCAGTAACTCTAGGAGGTTTTTTTCTATAAACCTAGAAATGTTTCCCATAAACATATGTAGTGATATTCTCACATTATCAGATAATGAACATTACATAAAACTACAATAATGATAATGTGGCATATGCGAATACAAAGCAGCACTTTATAGTGGCTGTGGCTTTCATTATAATAGCATATTTAATTAACTAGTGGGCTTGAGCTCTTCTTTTGATTGTCTTGTTTTCCTTTTAATACTTTTAAAGTGAAAACAGTGTGCAGATAAACTGTTATAACCCACAGCAACCAATATTTTTTCAGAGACTATCAAATCATCTATTTTCTAACTGCTGGATGTCTTGAAATATTTATTTGATGCACTGTGCCGCAGTAATAAAAAAATTCCAACCATCTGACATCTACTAGTCCAAATTAAAAAAAAAAAGATCATCCCACCTTTAAATTTCTGCAATTTTCTCAGTAAGTGAAAAGCACAGACATTGAGGATCCACAGGAAATAAAATCACTGAGGATCGAATCATTCTAGTTTACCATGTAAAACAAATGCTGTCTGAATAGGGTTTGAATGATATTTTGGTTGATCAAACTGAAATCTCAGTAACACTGAGTAATGAAGTACTAGTGTGACAGCATACCCAGAGTGATCAGTTGGTCAATGCCAGCGATGATGCGTTGACACTCTTCATCACGTGTCCGTGAGCCCCACTCTCCATCCAGAGGACGATAGAGTAAGGCCTTGTGTTCCTCTGCAGTTAATGGCACACTCTGACCCAAGACTTCAGGAAACGCCGCTATACACAGGTAGAGAGAGGGGGTTCGAGACAAGTATGTACAAAAGATCAGGAAGTAAAGCATTCAAACTAAAACACAACACCAGTCTGAATGTCAATCAAACACCTTTTCTTCATTTGCTCGCAACAAAAAAAAGGTAATTCACGAAACTGTAAAAATTATTATGTGTTGCGCAAGAGCATATGTATGAATATATTGTATTATATTGTATAATGCTTGTGTGTGTGTGTGTGTGTGTGTGTGTGTGTGTTCAACCTTCATTAGGTATCTCTTCCATGTCCCATGGGCTCATCTTTTCTGTGTCACCATTATCCCAGCTGCAAAACACAAATACACACACATGTACATGTCATTTATTTGAACTCTGCCTAAATGTGCTCACCTTAAAGCTGAGATGAACTTGTGCTGGGTAAATAGGGTTTGCCATGACTAAGTGTATGGTTATGGATGTTATACAGGTCAGGCTTTGATCTGGGTCTTAACATCTCAAATGGAGATTTGACTCTTTGGTGATTTCTGACAGACTACACAGTCACTCAGTTAGAAATAATGTAATTAGCAATACATGCATTACATGATGTGGTGGTTCTAGCTTTCCCAGAGCCCTAAACAACATTCTTTTTGGTGCCCCACTTGCACCATATACATCCATCCTTTACCACAGTAACACGTGATAATACTGGATAGCAAAATGATATATAGTAAACCACTACTCAATGTCCCTAATGACAGCTAACTAGCTGTGAGGGAGTTTATTAGCTTTCCATCATGGCTCATAGCCCCTTAGAGGTGAGTGATATAGCCAGAATTATACATTATTAGGTTTTCTTTTTTTCTTTATTTTTAAAAGTAGCATTATCTCATTTATACATTTTTATGGAACTATGATCTAGTTCCATCTCTTCTGACTTCAATTTTCAACCATCTTCTACTATGGTATTCCACACAAATCAAATAACAAATGTACAGTTAAAATGATTAAAAGGTCCATAAGTCACACTAAAACAATCATTTCCTTGTTCCTGGCCAGCAGGCAGTTTGCTGCATAAGAGAGACAGAGTCACTTTTATTTTGGTGTCTGGCAGATGAACACAATGCCTAATTTAATTTAAGCTTGATGGATCCACACCGGTGTGAGGTGCCGCAATCAAAATGGCCTAATCGCTGTTGTTGAGGCTACGTGCTTTGGTGCCATGTGACTGTTGGTCACTGCATTGTGTGGAAGAAAAGTTCAGAACTACGTTTTGATCACAGGGACTGCTCAGACATCATTCACACAACATTCAATGCCAGAAGGATAAACCAGCCTTAAAGAAACAGTTTGGCCAACTGCACGACTGTATGCACAAGAGTTTTCTAACAATAAAGCTCTATCATTGCTCAAAACATGTATATAACATGTCTGTAGTGTGGATACTGACCAAACGTTATAGCACTGGAAGAGGCTATCAGGATATTCGGCCTGGTATGGCTCCTGACTGTCGATCGTACCAAACCACCAGGCATCATCGATCACAGAGCGGAAACGATCACCTGAAACACCAACAGAGACTTGTGTTTAAACACACACAAATTCAATGAGAAATCCACACATGCAGATGTAACACTGACCTATCATCCACTGACGCTGTCTTGCATTGTCAAACTGCTGACGGAGTACCAGGAAATCGATGACATCAGGCATGTCATGGTATCTGTGAAGTAAAGGGAGGATTAGACGTGTCAGAGCCAAAACAGTCATTTAGAGGCTTTTCCAAGGCCTGAAAAGGAGAAACAGAGCTTTGAATGAGTGAGTGAGTGAGTGAGTGTAAGTCATGCAACACTTCTCCACTCACTTCATGGAGAAGGAGCCGCCTGTTAGTTTGCCTGTGTCTGGGTCCAAGAAGGCCAGCTTCAGACAGCACAGAGTGGGCAAACCCACCTCATACTTAATACCTACTATCTTCATCAGCTCCTGCTCCTACACACATCAACATAAACATACCAATTTTTACATCCTGTACAAATTACCTATTTAAAAATCTTTTAAAACCTGTTACCTGAACGGTTTTTGTACCAGCTGTGCCGATCAGTGTGTTAAAGCAAATTCACGTGTGCAAAGATTCTGACTTAAAGTATTATTCTTCTATTTGAGAGATTATTTAAAAAAAAAAAAAAAAAAAAAGATTTTCCTCCTCATTCAAGAGTACAAAAGCCGAAAGCCATACCCGCAGCTCCATCTTGTGCCACGGCTGCTTCTTAGGGTTGATGCTGAAGATCCTGTTTTTTTTGGCCATCTCCACATACGCCTCGTGACCTTGCCTGAAGTAATACACCTGCACAGACACAACGTATGACCATCGGATATAATTTAAGTTTACAAATTTATAGTCCTTTCATTAAATGTACAGTAGAATAAATCGAAGAAGATTATATACAGTATATATTCTGTCTTTGTCTTGTTTTTCACAGGCTAGTCAACTGATGCATTCATTAGTCACCTCAGTTATTTTTTTCGTCCTTTAAATCTAAATACAATGCTGCAGGTTGCACTTCACTATCCAACTGGGTACTATTTCTATATGTATATACTCTGTAGGTGTGCATGTGTGTATAAACTACCTCATCACCCATCTGAGGAGTGAAGGGGCATCTCCGTGGCACGGTGTCTGTGATCCAATCAGAGGGCAGCCACTCCTCTAGAGTCAGACCCTGCTCCTGTAACTCAGGTAATCTCTGTAGAAAAAAATACACACACACACATCATATACCCACAGAAGAATTACTGCAAAGTCAGATGCCTTATCAGCACAACTACACTCCTGACTCAACTGTGACAAACACACTCCCACCTTCCTCTTCTCCTTTGGCTTTTTCTTCTTTGGTAGTGCTCCGTCTTTGTCTTGTTTTTCTTTCCTCCTCTCTTTCTTAGCATCCTTCTCTTTTTTCTTCTCTCCATCCTCCTCAGAGCTGCTCGCATTCTTCTTCTTCTTTTTCACAGTAGTCTTCTTGGGTGGTTCAAGATTTATGCCTGCGTCCGCCGTCCAGTCTGAGTAATCGCTTGAGTAGTCACTAAAACACACACATACAGGGATGTGTCAGGGCTTGTGTACAATCAGTGCACCCGGGAAATGTGATGGCACCTATTGTTGACAAAATTTAAATTAAATATTAAAACAGGATTTTCACAGATGCTCGAAAATAAAATAACTTGTGAGGAGAGTGTAAGCACGCACTTTTTGTGATTTCAATGTCACTTTACATGTCAAACAAAGAATAGACTTCTAAAAGAGAGCAAAATTTATTTTATGATGACTGAACTATGCTGTCTCAGAACCGGTCCCCAGCCTGTAGGGGAAGTGTGACTGTGGTGACTATAACGCTCCGATGGGACACCACTCCCAAGCATGGACTTCTTCCATTAAAAAGCTAGAGCCTGGGCTCCTTCTGCTGAAACATGGACATTTTTCCATTTGTGGCTTTGCGGGTCCAGCTGTAGGCTAACAACCCATTTCTGATAAGCTGCTAGCTCTGGTAAACCTAGGGGAATCACCACTGCAGCTGCCGTTATCAGTCCTAGCACCCTGAATAAGAGCCGGTACCGCATGGTGACCCGGCTAACTCTGATCAGCACATATCCAAATGTCTGGGGACAGAGTAGCCAGCTTTCTCAGAGAATCTAACCTCATGCTGATGAATTAGGTGTTGTTCTGAGTTCACCATGTGTGTGGAAAGCGGACATGTCCCAAGTGGTCCATCCAAGTATGGCAGTATCCTAATACCACTGGCCATCAGCAGAGACAAGGCCACATCTCAAAAATATCCATGGCACTACAAAGGGGTAGAACTTTGAACTGGAATGTCTGCCATTAAAAGGGAAATCTTAGAAAGAACCTGTGTCATGGTTGATGGGAACCTTGGCATATAAAAGGAAAAACCTGTTTAACCCTTTCTATTCTGGAATTGGACGAAGCAGGTCAGGCGCACACACATTACTACGCTCAATTACAAAACCAGTTGTACACATTTCTAGAGTTCTGTCATCCTCAAATCTCCATTAGCTAGTATGAGCCAACTCCAAAAAAAATTTTTTTTTTACAATGGTTACTTTTAGGATGTAGGGCACAGTCAGTCAGTGGTTGCAGATGTTCTCACAACTTCATCCATAAAAAAAAAAATAAAAAAAATTCAACAAAAATGGTATTTCCTTGTTAAAAGTACAAATTTGAGAGAGATCTGGTTGGCAAGTAAGGTACCTGGAGCTGCTGTGATCATCAGGCCAGGGCTCCTTTTCTTCTCTCTCTTCATCTGAAGACTCTCTGCTAGGAGGACGGGCATCTGCCTCACCCTGATAAACGACATGAAGGTTCATCATCATTTTAACTGCCATTAACAAGCAAATCTGACTCGGCATATTGGCAGGGACTCAGCAGACAAACTGTCTGTGCTGTACAGATGCACGACTGGGTAATTCTAATAATAGCAATTATTAGAAACAATTAAAAGAAATAATTATCTTGGTAAAATGTACCAGCTTAGAATAAGTCTGTAATGTGATTACACCTGCTGCCAACTGATACTACAGAATAACATAAGCTTTTTTATATGCTTAATTTAGAACTAACAGTTCATGAGTCAGTATAAATAAAGGCTGTATTCACAGCTTACTAAAAACACAGAATGATAATTATTAATAGTAAAGTTTCCATTGACTTTATGTCTATAACGTTCGTTCCTCTTTCGGCTGCTCCCGTTAGGGGTCGCCACAGCGGATCATTGGTCCGCATAATTGATTTGGCACAGTTTTTACGCTGGATGCCCTTCCTGACGCAACCCTCCCCAATTTTATCCGGGCTTGGGACCGGCACTGAGAGCGCACTGTTGCATACAACCCCATGAGTTGTCTATAATGCAAGTGATAAAATAGAAACAGGTTATTTGATTACATCAAATTGTCTTTTTTTTTTTTACATAATAACATAATTTCTCGCAAAATATGCTATGCTTACTGCTGCGCTTTGTGTTGATGTGTGTTTTGACACTTGTGTTGAATTGTAATTAAAAAAATTTGTCCCAGTTTCTAGTTTCTAATATTATGGCAAGTTCAATGGTCAAGAATCATGTCTCAGTAAGCTGAACAATCAAATTGGCACCAGATATTTTGGTACATCCGCACAATTAAATGAAACTACTTGGGTTAGATTTTTGGTGTAGTTTTGAGTTGAATGGGACAGTTGCACAACGATATCACTTTCAGCCATAGGCAATACAGCTGATACAAAAATCATTTAAAAAAATCAAGCACAAATAACTTTTATTGTCCAAACCAGCAGAAATTACTGACACAAGAACAAGCTTCAAGAGGGTGAATTATTTGGCTGAATGTAAATGCAGCTGTAAATGCAAATCTGTGTCCTTGTCAGGTGGTCCCAGAAGGAGCACATTAA
Source organism: Pangasius sanitwongsei (assembly GCA_037576675.1). Classification (NCBI taxonomy): domain Eukaryota; kingdom Metazoa; phylum Chordata; class Actinopteri; order Siluriformes; family Pangasiidae; genus Pangasius; species Pangasius sanitwongsei. The sequence goes on along the minus strand of CM075018.1, from coordinate 5,018,404 downwards.
AGAAGAACATTATGAATGTTCTTCAAAGCTCTAACACCGTTAACAATTCTCCTTCAATTTCTATGCACAAATTTTACATCATTTACAGATTTAAAAAAATAAAATAAAATAAAGATATTATGTAATCTTGTAATTGTAACAGGCTTGGCACCACAAATCATGTTGTGGTTCCCATGGCAACAAGCTCCACGTGCCTTTTTGTTTTGGTTTCGGTTTTGGTCCTGGACTGTTTGCCTGATTGTACTCGCCTGTCCCTTGTTTCCCTTCAGTCTGCATATTTATCCCCCAGTGTTTCCATGCCTAGCTGTGTGTGAAGATTATACATTTTGGTAGTTGATTCAGAGCCTTGTTGCTTGAGTTCTTGAGTTTCCAGGGTATTCCTGGTGTTTATCCTTGCCTGTATTATTGCTCTTGTATTATGCCTTTTTTACCCTTAACCCCTTACCCTCATATTATAGAATATAATTTTTGGATCTTGTCTAATTAGCTGCATGACCAACAAATCCAACTGCATCCTGCCTCTCACTGCATGCTACACAAATTTTATAAATCTTATAAATTTTAATCTAATAGCATATGAACACAGAGAAATTTAAATAAAAAAAATCCAAAGAAAAACAAAAATGGAATCCAGAGGCGCTATTATCCTAAAGATTCAACACTGGTTGTAGGGAAAGAGAAGATAATGTGCTGACAGACAAAACTGTGATTCAACACAGACACAGATCACACACAAAGCATTCTGTTTAAGTAACAGTAATCGGTGTCAGAGTGTGTGTGTGTGTGTGTGTATATATATACCTCTGAAGCACTAGGCTCCTCCTCGTTGGCCTCACTCTGACGGCTCGTCTCTTCCACGGCCAGCCGCGTGTGGTAGTTGTGCTGGTTGCCTTGGTGACGGCGCCCCTCCTCCACCGTGTTCTCCGTTGCGTGCTGCTTTGAAAAATTCAGACCTTAACACACACACTTTGACCCCAATTTATAAGTGAAATTGCAGCACGTGTGTGACTGTGTGTGTACCCGGTTCTCTCTGTGGTACTGGCTGTGTATACTGCGTCTCCTCCTCTCTGATCTGTAGACGTTCATCTCCTCCTCTCCTCGAGCCGTCCTCCAGATCTCTTGTTTACTACACACATAAAAACACAATCGGTCAGCTACTGGAAGACATTTCACTAAAAAAGAAAGCCCAGCTGTGTCAAAGGCTGAAATGGGACGGATCATTTTTAGCAAATTACATATTTGTATAAACGCATGTCTAAATAATGCTTTATGATCAACAGTGGAGCTACGAATGCTGATCCTGAGCAGCCCATACTTCTCGTATTTTTTTCGTTTTCCCTCTTGTACCACACCTAGTGCATCAAGTAATCACCAAGCGGTGCCGAGCTGTGGCCAATGTTTTGGTGTTAAGGCAAACAAAATTAGTAGCAGTGGAATGATAAACAAAATTAAAACTGGTGTCTTGATACGATGCATTTTCAACACAGCAAAAATAAGTGATGAATATGTGCTTTAGGTTTTAATATTCAACTGATTAAAACATTCAATATTATAAAACAGTTACTGAAACTTAATGTCAATGTTCATGTGATCCATTCAGACTCTTATTACATAACAAAACAGTAGCTGTGGATTAAATGTAGGCTTAGGCGAAGTGTTTTTTTTAAACCCCATAGCCTCTGCTGATTCTAGATAAAAAAGGAAGTCACTTTTTCAAAGACAGGACTGTGGGCATGATTAAGTTTAAAAGTTTATTTCTCCTTATGTGATAAAAGTTGTATTTTATGACAAATAGCCTGCTTTATTATGGTATGTATTGTTTGATACTCAGACGTATTGAATCAAGAGCCTTGTATCAAACAAAACATTTCACAGGAAATATCACTTTATATGGTTTCTTTTCATATAAATAAGTTAAATGTCCATATTGAGACAAGAGGGGCATGAACTGAAATTTTACCCCAAACACTTCACAAACACTTAACTGGCAACATGTTGTTTTCAATGCAGTGTGTGTCTGGATGAAGAGATTCATGTAGTAAGTCTCTGCAGGTATACACACTGACAGCCGAGGCATTATGTTGTATGTGTATGTCCTGTGTGTGTGTTTATGTGTTGTTGGCTACCTGGCTGTTCCGCGTGAGAGTTCAGGCACCAGTACCCGTCTGCTCCAGGCTACCAGGTCGGTCTCGGTGGCCATCTCGCTGCGGGGAGCGTTGCTGTGCATCTGCCTGACCCCCTCGATCTGACCACTGCGTCTCAGACCCACGTTAGGGGGAGACGACACTTCTGTAGGGGAGCTCACAGACCCTGCACACACACACATACCACATCATCAGCATCACTAAGCATATTAATGTACCTAGTACACCTAAATCATCTTTATCATCATCAGGACTTTGACCTCGGGCAGCTCTGGAGTCTGAGCCCAGTCTCTGGTCCTGTTCCTGCTGCAGTCTCTGGATCATACTGTCCAGGGGACTGGAACCTTCCGCTGCTTGCTGACTCAACACCTGATTTAATCCTAAAACAGCAAGAGAGAGAGAGAGAGCAAGAGAGAGAAGGAATCAGATGCACAGACATGGAGAAGAAGAACCGAATGTTAGTTGCCCTTCAGTTTTCCCAGTTTCACATGTCACAAAAACAATTTTTGGACTTTTTTTTTTTTGTTTAACATTTTTAGCAGGTGCTACAACTTATAAATCACATTTTAGGTTAGCTTAATGGTAGTATAATAACTCTTATTGTTTTTATTGTAGTATTACATACTACTCTAACAATTATTGGAAGGTACATTCAGCATTTACACAACATTAAAAATTCCATAGCAGAACTATTACCAAGTTTCGGCAGTAAACACTGCTATGTTACAACTTCCTTATGTGGACAGACTTGCAAATACTGTCATACCTCATAGAACGATTAATATCACAGGGCTGAACAGGACAAATCATAAATTCATTAACTAGCCTACCAGGCATAGGACTCAACATTTTGAGTCTTCCTCTCGTTGCATGTGAAGACGTTATTCCACTATAGTTAGTATGTTCATTTTCACTCGATGTAATGTCTAAATGCAAGGTGACTGTGTGCTAGCATTACAGATATAACAGTTTTGATACTGCTCAGTTTTATCACAGTTTCTACATGCCTTTGTATTCCTGATTCTGGAAATATTGTCTACTCTTTCTTTCAGAAAAGTCAGTAGGGAGAAGAGTGTTTTTTTTTGCTCAGGTTAGTGGATGAGTGAAGTAAAAAAAAAAAAAATTGTGACTCTTATATCAACAGCCTACTGAACATTCTCAGTCAGGTGAATGTGAATTAAAAACTGACAGCCCAGATGCGTAATCTGATAGCATACATAATATACTAGCAAACTCTTCAGCTCAGGAAAAAATACAGTGCTGAACTTTGGCAACCATAAGGGGACAATAAATAAACTAGACTAATCTCTGGGTGGGCAATATAGCCAACATTTTATATACAATGATATCATATTTTAAAAATTTTGGGCAGTAATGTTATATCACATATTGTAATGGTAATTTGATGCTTTCTACAACCACATGCCTTTAAAGTTTTCCTCAATCATGCTAGGATGATATCTGAAAGTTTGAGAAAATTCTATCAGTGTCTCAACTGATACTGATATACAGTCCACCACTAGATTATACCAATGAGGACTTCCAAAGTGCCAGTTCTGAAGCAGTCCAAAGATTATGTGAAATAAAAATGTCTAATGCCTACATACTGCTGTACAAATACATGTTTAGGCCTAACTTTATGCTGTCATGTGTGTTTGCTTGTGTGTTCTCTACCTGATGACGTCAGACCCATCTGTGGGATGAGCTGCTCCTCTCTGCAGTTCTCACGACCGGGCACCAGGCGCTGATAGCGAGGAGGGTGAGGGTTCCCGTCTACATCCACCAGGAAAGGCGGGGGCATGAGGTGGGGGGCCTGCTGCGTCTGCTCATCCAACACGTAGTTGTGGGCGTCACGGATCAGCGGCCGGTAATCGGTGTGGAAGAACATCTGGTCCGCTATCTGGAACACAGATCAGCACACGTGAACAACAAACAGAGCCACTCAGAACAGAAATGATCTAAGTATCCAGACTTCACAGAACACTGACTAGTGCATTGAGTAAAGCTTGAAATTAGGAAAGTGGTCTTGTATGCTATAGTTAAAAGAAATGATTGTTTATTTATTTCTATACAAAAACAGGTCACTATGAAGCAAAGATACACACCATTAAAAAGATAACAAATCATAAATACATATGTGTGGTAGGCCTGGGAAAACTGAATTCTGGTAAACAGCCAAAAGAGATCTGGTTTTTAGCCAAAAATGAGTTTTTACTCTGACACTGCAACTTTAAGAAACCATAAATCTATTTCGCCAAAACAACACGGAAATGTTTTTACTTGTTTTTTAATCTTGCCTTGGCTATCTTCCTCCAAAATCATGTAAGGAGCCAGTTTAACAAACATGGTGGTAAAAACTTTGCTTGCTAAGCGTGATTTCCTCACACATGCTTTGAAAAAGTTGTTGAATTGTTATATGCAATAACAAAACTGAAATATGGGCAATCAGTTTGGTTTGTTAGATACTGGCTGTCAAAATGTCTGTGATGCTCTTGCGCCATCATATCTCCAAACAGAGAAGGGCTTAAAGAGTTTAAATGACCTAATAATAAGACAGGAAATTTAGTCAACAGAACAGACTGAATTAATCAGCGATTATTTCTACACTGATCAGTGGAGTGCAGAGACGATGATAAGGTTTGTGTTTAATTACTGTTGGTGACTTTTACCTCAGGTGATGGCACAGTGACTGGTGTGGGTGATGCTGATTAAGAAATTAAGAACTCATTTCCCATCCTAATTCTTTAAAATCTGGCGGTAATATTGTCTTTCCCTTAATAGATTAAGTTACAAATGTAGAGATAGGTGGGGCGCCTTTCAGTGGAATTGGAATAAACTCTGTAAATCTTAAATATGTTTGTTTGTTTGTTTTTTCATTTCAATGCTAGAGCTTTACTTGTGATTGAGAGAAAGACATTTCAGTTCAGGAGTTTTCAAAACTATATATAGTACAACATTTCCAAATATTTTCCCAGCCAGCCACACTTATAGGGAGAGAGACAGAAATGATAGAGAGAGAGAGAGAGACTGGACACTAGACAGATGGAAAAAGCAATGTTTTCCTAACAAGTTCAGTACCTTGTCATATCTGCTGCTGGAGCCAAAGCCAAAGATGAGCAGGTGTCCGTGAGAATCCGTACAGGCGAAGTGCTGCCCATCTGGAGAACACTTACAGTCAAACAGCGCACCGTGCCCCTGACCCTCGATCTGAAACCAACACACATAAAACACGCAGCCTGCAGAGAGGACGTTTATGAGGCATGTACGATTTAAAAGCAGTAAATCAGACTACAAAGACTTGTGCTAAAGAGGTTTAGTAGTAAAATCAGTCAGATAAAAAATGGGCTAGCCAACTACAATCACTACGAGACAGCTGACGTGCCATGCGTCTTTATCAATTCACTAAGGATTTTAAAAGCTCAAAACAAATCTGTATATTTCATATACAGTATATAATATACGGTCCAAAAGTCTCCATACATAGAGAGTAAACACTTTTTAGCAAAATGTCTTCCAAATTTTTCATACTTAGTTTATATATGTATTTTTTAGATAGGCTTTAAGAATGCCTTTGACAAATGAAGAACGTATTGAAATCATTCTCAGGACTGGATCGGGAAGCTGTCACAAGGTTGCGAAGGACTTTAACAAGAAATATGGCAAGCACATCACACACGACACTGCTTCCAAACTTTTACCAAACTGAAAAAGACTGGAAGTGTTGTGGACCAACCAAGAAGTGGACGTCCATGAACATCCACTGATGAAGGCACAACCGACATAGTGCTGATAAACAGTATGACGTGGTGCTGGCACCCTGTACTGTATGTGTGTGTGCGTGTGTGTGTGTGTGTATATATATATATATATATCAGTTAGGTCTGGAAGTATTTGGACAATGACGGAGTTTTTGTGATTTTGCCTTTATACACCACCACAATGGATTTGA
>CM075018.1:4974801-5012211 GCA_037576675.1 Pangasius sanitwongsei | reverse complement strand
GTGGTGTATAAAGGCAAAATCACAAAAACTCCGTCATTGTCCAAATACTTCCGGACCTAACTGTGTATATATATATATATATATATATATATACATATATATATATATATATATACATACAGTATATATGAGATATACAGTATATATGAGAATGATTTCAATATCACTCATGACTTACATTCTTTTTCATTTCTATTTCTGAATACATTTTCGTTTCTGATATACATACAAAAACAAATGATTTTGCTATCAGTGGAAAATCCAATACTTGATCTGAACACTGGGAATACTGCATTTAAATAATAAAATGTTTATTAATATTGGAATAAACTGAATAATGAGAGGGTGGAGAAGGAAAATAAGTGCAGAAGGAAGTAGCGAGAATGTAAGTCAGTGCAGTGTATAAAGAGAAGCCGACAGTGGGGTATGATTACCATGTTGAAGTAGGAGCGTATTTTAACACCTCGTGCCAGATCCCACACAATAGCATTGCCATCGTGGCCAGCGGAGAACAGCACTCTGGGATCGAAGGGGTGTGGCTCCAACACAAACACCTCATCCTCATGGCCCTGAGAACAGAGCAGTCATACAGTGAGCCAAAAATGTCATATCATGATACTGAAAGTAATCTGTACAATACACCTTATGTACCAAGATATTTAATTTCACTGACACGTGAAAATTATACATGTCTTGTGGAATGTACTGCAGCATTAACATGGTTACAATGTATGATGCGTCATTTATTAATAAATTTAAAAAAAAAAATTTAACCAGACTGCCAATTTGTGGTATAAGAGATCAGACAAACACTTAAAAAAAACACTTATTGTGTTTTTTCCTTACTTAACTATACAGCGTGAATATCAGTGATTGTTGTTTTTAAGGGTGCATTAGACAAAATTTGGCAAGATTATGTGTGCTCCATCTTGGAGAATTATTTGGCTATGCTGGGCGCTTGCCAATTTCAGCCTGAGACAGGGCGGACTGAAGGGGCATAGGGGAGTGTCCATAAAATGACTGACAGGAGGCCAATGCAAACACAAACAAGCACTCCGGAACATGAAGCAGTTTCCCAAACACGTTTTCTCAGCCACATAAGACACTCGTTCAGAAGCCATGGCTTAACTCTTTTTTTTAATCATTTTTTTATACATATTTTTCCATGTTATCTGTACTAGTAAGAAATAAAAAAGACTACTGCACCTTTAATTTGTTTTAATTTGTCAATTACTACTGAGATGTGCCACAATCTCAAAAAACTGCACATTCTCATATCATATTCTGATGTTTCCCAATTCTATTCTAGGGAAATTACATCACTGATTGTGTCTTTTGTCAGTACCCAGAAGAAAACCCAGTGATTTTACCCTGTCACACTGCAATGTGGTAAGAAGCTAATTCAATGTAAGGCCACTACATCATCACTCTACTTTTTTAAATGATTTTCCCCTTTTAATCCTTGTTAAGATGTTTATTATAAAAGCTACGTAAAAAAATAAAGAAACTCAGATATCTCTAAAGAGTTAGACGTCGTTTTAAATGTGTCACATCCGAATCCATACAGAAACCAATAGAAATCCACAATCCAGTCCAGATATTATCTCTCACTCACCTGCCTACTGAACTCACCTGCTTCCTGTAAACCCTGATCTACTTCAGTGTATTTATATCACCTATTTACACACCTCCCCTGATTTCTTAAAAGTTGGACTCTAAGTTTAATGAGATCACTTTAAGGGGAAAAGGCTAAAACAGATTGGGTTGTGTTAACTAAAGTCCTAGGCCAATACATGTCATAGTGAGCTCATTTCATTCTGGCAGGGATGTACTGGTGTTTTACTGCTGATATGAGCTGTACTCTGATGACTCTGTAAAGTGCTGACACAATAAAAATGTAATATCAGACTCCATTGGTGTGATCTATGGATAAAAGATATAACCGGGAGCCCAAATATTTAATTTATTATGTCAGGTTCTTTCAAACAGGTTTTGCAATACTCTTACGGACAGTGAGTTTAGCCCTGATTGTAACCACGGCCTATAACTTTCATTTTCTAGCCAGTTTAAGTGGAAGTGGCAGCCAGATGTAATAGTGTAATGCTGGTGAACAGATAATAATTTAATACTTGCAGAAGGCACCTGCTGTCTGTCAGTGTGGTTTAGGCCCAGTGATAACTCCTAACATATAACTCCATTAAGAAAACTTGTTTAGCACTGTAGGCACACAATACACACAATGTACACAAGCTTAGCAGGTCGCACATTTGTGAAACTCTAGAATGCTTATTTAGTCTATTTAAAAGCATAATTAGAAATCAAGCATTTTTCCTGTATGTAGTAATTTTGTTTCATATTAAATAATCTGAATTCATTTCGATATGATAGTGTTTTTTTCCCCCACTTTTTCTATTTAATTTGAAGGCAGTTCAAATTCATTCAACATCCAATCAGAGGTATTCAGACAAAATTTAAAATAAAAAGGTCCAGTTACAAAACATTCTTTGCTTACAAAAGTCCGGATAATCAATGAGCACAGGGGTTCCCAAACTAGGGGTCACGACCCCACATGGGGTCACTTGAGTTACAAATGGGTTCACAAGTTTCATTCATTTATTTTACAAATTTATTATACATATCACGCTAATTATGAAGACAGATTTTGTGCTACTATTTCGAAATTTACTGTTTACTGAGAGACATTCAAACAAACCACATTTAAATGAAGAGTGTGTGTGCTATTTTAGTCTTTTCACTATCCTCACATGCAGCATTAAGCATAGGTATTCAACTATAAAATGGACAAATTTCACCGTCCATCTACCACTGCTAAACCAACCAGCACTGTGTCTAAAATCACAGAATTATGAACTATTCTAGACCATTAATGAGTACTAACACTATCAGTTTTCCTACTACATGTAGCCTCATCTCATGTTGCCTTCTGAAAAAACCTACTGAAAGATCTGTTTTGTGTAGTAGTCTTCTGGATTTTCAAGATTAATAAATACTTTCGAATGTTATGTCAGAGTTTTCAATCTGAGATCAAGCTCATGACAACAATCACAACGACAGTGGAAAAATGTAAAGACAAACAGAGCTTATCCGTGTGTTTAACACAGCTGTGCATGAAATTACTGAACATTTTAAAGTTCAACTTGAAAAACCAGATGGACGATCTAATGAATGTCATATTTAATATGCAGGCGTGTGTGTGAACAATGCCTCTCGCGTTGTAGCTGCTTCTGCACACATATGCAAAATCATGCCTGAAGTATAAACCAAGCTCCTCTCCCTGCTTGTCAGGCCTCATCACAGCACCCCATCATGGAGTATTTTCCTATAGCATGCCCCGTTGTGTGTTATTCTTAATGTATCATTTGAAGCTGAAAGAGATGCGTCCTTTCAAACACACTCCCTGACTTTTTTGAAAAGCTGTGCCAAGAAATGCAAGTTCACCCGTCCAACTAGACTGGTAAGCCGGCGCAAGGAAAAGTCCTTTTACTTTGTTTTTGTAGTCACATATGTTACAGACATAATAAAATGTTCAAATGTTACAGTAGTACTAATTAATGAATCTAGAAATTAAAAAAATTTGAACGCTTAAACATTAATGATTAGTTTATGGCTATAAATAGGACAATTTGAAGGGGTTATATTTTGTTTTGTATCGGCGCTTCATGTTACCACTCTGAACTAGCGCCATGGACTCTGAAACTGGTGAGACATATCTGAGACTTGTCCCTATGCCTTTAAACACTTATAAAGTTTTTTTTTTTTTTATAAACAAACCATGTCATCAGGTCACTAATCAGACCAGAGTGGGTAAATAAAATGATAGCCTGTGAATGCTCTCCCCTTTCTGAGCTAATATCTCCTAAATAGTTGAGATAAATGCATGTGAGCAATACACTGAATATGCCACAGTAGAGGATCTGCTAGAGAAGCCATGATGGTTCATGTTTAAAAAAAATGGAGTCACTGAATTATTGCCTGTTTTTTCCATACATTTATCAGCTCTGCTATAGTTTTTTTTTTCAAGTACTGAAATACTTTGCTGGGTCCGCATGTCTGTAACAACAAACGTGTTCCTGTTCATTAAAAAAACCTGCGCCAGCTTCGTGCAGAAACATCATTTAGCATGGGGTCATTCTGACTGAACAGGAAGGTTAATGGATGATAAAAAAAAAAAGCCAATGTTGGAATGACAAATCACATGAACTGACACTGAAGCAGCGTTCTTACCATGAGGATGTGGATGAGGCTGCCCGTGTACGAGTTCCACACCTTCAGTGTCAGGTTGTTGGCCGCTGTGATAACCATGTTGTCATGACGATTCCAGGCCACCATAGTAACCTTGAGTTTGGTCACTTTGTCCTCCAGGGGTGGAGGGTTGTACTTCCTGATGGAATAAAAAGAAAGATTACAAAAAAACAGACACAAGAAGTCTCAATCTGCAGTGTTTTCAGTGACCTACTTTAGAAGAGTAGAAGAATAAAAATACACACACACACACACACACACACACACAAGCTAAGTAATTAGTTTGTGTGAGTGCTTTGCAGGCTGACAGTCACAACAGAATCGCATATCACTATACAGACACTAATTAGTACATTGAAAAATATGGACTAAAAATCTGTTTAATTCATCTAATTGTGTAAGTTTGCTTAACACATTTCATCCACATTGAAATTCAGATTAAAACATTAATCTGAATCCGAGTTCTTCTCCTCTAATGTACCTTCAAAATTCTCAGTATACTGTATTATATTAGTGAGGCTTTGAAATGAAAATTCTTTTCTGAATGGCTGAAACCAGGCACTATTTCTTTTTTTAATTGTCTTTTTAGTACAAATGCATTAGACGTATGTTTTTAATAGTCTGAAAAACTACAAATGTATGTTTTCAGTAATTATTTTCAACAAATGTAGCATGAAATGCTAATCCGGCACTGTGAAACAACAGTGAATATGTATATTTGAATCATTAATTACTGCTGTAAAACTCGTATGTGGTACTAGCCTGGCCATATTGGAAAGTGTGATGTAAAGGTTATGAAATGACTGTTTTTAGCTGCTATAGTGTAATCGGTAACAGGGACTAACTTGTTTCACAGACAATCCACGACATTAAAAGTAACTATAAACAGATATGTTCTTTATTAATAAATTTAAAATTGTAGCTGTTGGCAAATTGCTGTGGTTTAAGAATAATTAAACACTTTGGGACATGCTCTTATTGGAAAAGAATCAACTTTGAGGTGGTAACGGTAACTCTGCTTCGTGTCGGGTGACATCACACCGCTCCACTGCTCATTATTTTCCTATAACACCATTCAGTTGAACTAAACCATGTAAAGAAATCAAACACTGAATAATAGTGGAGTGGTGTGTAGGGCTGTGTGTTACCCTGGCAGTTTGGTGGCCATGTCCAGCAGGATGCTTCTCCAGTCCTGTTGCTGCAGCTGCCATATCCGCGCTGTCCCGTCTCTACTGCCACTCACGAACCTGCACATACACACCATGCACATGTAAACAAGGCTGGATTCAAAACTCACACTCACTGAGACCATGCCACCTAAGAGAACTCTATACGTAGTGAGTACCAACACTCTGGTGAGTGTACTAGGACTGTCATTACCCTCAGTAATGCTTTCTTGTCACTGATATTTAGCTAGATAGTCTATTGCTTACGCGTCCTAATGTGTTCAGGAGATGTAAGCTATTTCCGATTTTGAGTTGGCAAAATAATACAATAATGCCAATGTTTTTTTTTGTTAATCTGATACTTTCTGCTATAAAGAAAATATGCCCGTGTTTTGAAGGATAAGCTGACCAAGCTCTCATCTGTTTACAGCTTACTTTAAGTGTAGTTCATAATTTGATCCATATAAAATTCACTCCTTGAGATAAGCAATGTCTCTGATTAAGATGCTGTCTCCGACCAATATCCTCCATGCAGATAAAAGGTTTCCTAGGCTGTCTGAAGGTCTGTTTGCGGATCATTGTGGCTCACTTTAAGTAAGTGGAGCTCAGAGATTTATCCATGAAAAATTCACTCCTCAAGATAAGCAATGTCTCTGATTAAGAAGCTGTCTTCTCTGATGTCCTCCGAGCAGATAAATGTTTCCTGGACATTAAAGGGAGAAGACTATTAGTTAACTATTAATAGTACTTAATATTGGCCTTGAAAGGCATTCCATAGTGTGTTTACAACCCAAAACATGAATTTCAGTGTGACGTATAGTGTGGTTTCATTAAACTGTCAAGACAGTAGAGCTGGACTTAACACTCGCGCTGATATTGCTCGCTTAAGTCCAGCGTCTTAACTGCAGCTAACTGATACATGACTCTGTTTTGTGCAAACTCTACCCAGTGTGCTTAACTCTAGCCAAACATCGGAACAGAGCCTATGGGTCTGAATACTGATGTGCATTTATTTCAGTATTAATGCTTCTGTATTAATGCTGTAAATTGGCATATCCAACCTCTGACCAGGAACAACCAAAGAAAACAGCCCCTCAACTTGGAATTCCTACTCAAGAACTTGGGAGTTCCTCCGAGTTCAGCACACGGTCACACACAACATAAACAGTAAACAAAGTAGCACCTCTTACATTTTAATGAGTTATACTTTATATACAAGTATTTGCTTTAGATCAAACAACATACAGCCATATCAGCTGGTTAAATCAATAACACTAACTATACAGATCACGATACTAAACATCACTCATCACATGTTTTGTCCCCACTTTGTAGCTCGAATGCACAGAGGGTGAAAACGAAGTCATTCCGAGCTCCGACTTTCCACTTCCGAGGCAAGTCGAATGCAGTATAAATCCCCACTGTGTGTGCGTAACTCAACTCTGAATACCCAGAGAATGTAATTGTGAGTTTGAGCTACAAAGTGGATTATATGACTGCACCACAATGTGCATATTCATATTACCACATACATTTCAGACACACACATGCAAAATCTATTATTATCTGAAGTATTTCCTTTCCGTGTATAGCATTTTTTCTTTTACTGGCTGCTTACAGAGGTAGAAACAGGAGGGGTTTTTTTTTGTTCCACTCTTCCCTACCGTTACTGTATTCATGCTTTCTTCAAATTATTTTGTACCAACTCCCTGCCTTCTTAAAAACAGTCCCTATGCATATAAGAATGCTTATTTATAATACCCCCTGGGTGATGTTTATACCTCTCCCACTCTGTCCTCATCCCTTGTTCTGTTTCTCTCAGCTTCCCACTCTGCCAGACTTCCCCTCATTAAAATGAGTGTGACAGAAAGAAATACACAGATCTCCTTAGAGAGGAAGAGGATCTCTTTTGCATTGTGTTTAACTGCAAATACACAAGGGGCTTTAAATCTGGTGCATGAGCACTGTAAATGCTCACACGTGTGTAGATGTGTGTTTGAGCATATACTTTTTTCAAACTATGCATGAGCGTGTACATGTGTACATGTGTACATGTGTAGGTGTTGGCATGAGGCGTCAGTTGTTTTCTTTCATCTCTTTTTTGCAGACATCAGATTATCATGACGCACTCTGGTTCCCTTAATCAGAACTGATATTCCTTTAATAGCTAACACACACACACACACACACACATCTCACCTGTCTCCTCCATGTGAGAACTGGATGCTGTCGACTTTATCCTGCAGAAAGGTGATTAAAGCATGAAGAGAGTGTGATAACCAGTCAGTAAGAAAAAATTTCATGACATCATTTTAACCACACACAACACACAACACACACACTCACAGTGTGTGACTCCAGCTCAGCTATCTTCTCTGGCTGATCTCCACCAAAGTAGTATACTCTGATAATGTGATCAGTGCTGCCTGTGGCCAAAAACATCCCACCTGAAACACAGCAGTTATCACTATATTTAGATTACTTTATATTACATTACATTTAATCCGTTAGCAGGCACTTTAATACAAAGCAACTTGTAAGTGAGACAGAATTCAATCCGAGCATGAAGCTGAGCACCTAAAGGCCCATCAGTGGCTCACATACTGAACTCACAACTCTCAGGTCACTAGCACAGAGCTTTACATAAATATGTATATAACTCACACATATTAATGAGGATTGTCCAATATAACAACTTTACTAACATGGAGAAAGTCACGTGTGCGCCTGTGTCTGGTCGCGTTCGTAATATAGGAGACTACAGTAACAAAGAAAATCTAAAACACACAAAAAAACAAGCATATACAGTAACTTCATGTGGAAAAACCAGTAACTTCAGGTGAAATTAAATATATCTATAAACATTGACTTTTATGGAATTCCGTCCTCTCTGGTGCAAAAATGCTATTACACGCAACTGGAGGAAGAACATGTCATAATTTTGTTGTGCTGCACCATGTGGATTAATGTGCAAGCAAAACAGACACGAGATTTGAGTGTCTGAAAGCCACTAAATTCTTCAAAATGAAATTTAACACTGTCAGATTCATAGTACTGTAATATATTACTTCAAAAACCAGGCACTGGTTTGAATTAAAATTCATAATCTCATTGTTAAATAAACAATTGTGCAAAGTAGCAGGATATTCTGTGTTTACACCTGTAAGTTAGAGTGAATCTAAAGTATCAAACATATTTATTCATTTTGAAGTAACCGATTTGAAATTCAGAGTAGTTTTATTTGAGCGTTCAGAGATTTACATTTTACAATTCACTCCAATTTTAAAAATCATGCATCTAAATTTAAAATAGTTTTTTTCAGTGTTCCAAATTCAGATTCAATAATTCCGTTTTTAGATAAGATACAAATTTAGTCACTTTGCTCATTTCACTGCTCAGATTCAAGCAAATTCCGTTTTCAAAATAAAGAAATAAAAAATGTTAAGTATCTGGGCTACACAAAGGCAATTCAAATCTGGACCGAGAAACTGTGTGCTGATTGGATAGATATCGGGGTTCGCTACAATGGAAGTCTGTCTCACCAAAAATATTCCATGTATAATTGCTTTAAATGACATTGTTAAGCTACACTGAACAGATAATATGGTCTAAACAGATACAAATACAGACATAAATAGGAGGCGAACTAATCAATTTCTTTTTAAGAAAACTTGCCAGAAAGGTTCACAGGGCATCAGGTTAAGACTAGAGGTATGTATTAGGACTGGGATCCTGCAGGACGCTACAAAACTGTTGCACAAGTGACAGGTTTTTACTCTTATGTGGGCTTGAGCGAGCAGTCAGATATGAAGCTTGTGCGATAAAGAAAAGCTACATTCATTAACATGAAAGTACAGTGTTCGCTCATTCATCCATAGTAACTGCCCGGTCTGAATCCTGCTGGTTTAATTTACGCCACTAGTTTGTTTACATTTTGGGAAATAGAACCAGCTAAATTTGTTCGAAAATATCGCAGGCAGGTACAGACAAAATTATAAGTGCCAGAATTCACAGAACATGCTGACAGTGCTGATATTTCTACCTCTGGGTTTTTATCAGTGTTTTCCTTTGTGTCTGGGGTCAAAGTGGCAGCCTTCATATTTAAAAAAAAAAAAAATTCCACAGTGGTGCAACAGAAAAGCACTTGCGCTATTATTCAGAGATCACAAGTATGAATCCTGACATGTGTTTGGCAACACAGACAAAGGAAGCTAAGATTCATCAGAAAGAGGATGTTTTGTTGATCTACTCAAAGTCAGACAGCAGATTATTAAGCTTCTTATAGGATACAAAATAGGTGAAAAGGAAAACACATATTATGAAATACGACACACTTTACTGTTGTCGATCCTAAAGCTGCAGACTCCACATTTTCCCACTGACATAGCCGCTGTGATAGTTGGAATCTATCGGCGATTCCAGATACTATCATTAATCGTCCCAAGCATAGTGCTCATGTATGTGGAAGAGGGCAAATGGCGAGTGTGTTATGCTGCCCAGTTACGCAGTATGAGCAGCAGCTCAAAAAGGCTGGTTTCACAAGAAAGTACCCCCTTTGGAGTACTAAACAGATACGAATAGTGCCATTGTGTTACAGCTCTAGTTTAAAGTTAAAAGTGGAACTAAATTAACGAAATACCTTGTCAGAATGAATCTTTGCAAAGAAACAAAGTGATTTCAGGTGTCCAAGGCTAAATTACTTATATTCAGCTATATGGTTTTGTTTATTTTTATGCATTAATGTGAGTCTATATTTGGTTTAAGCCTAAAATTGTGCAAATCTGCTCAATTGTCCCTTTAAGGTCCAGTAAGGCCCAAAGAGGCATACATGTGATTTTGGGCTTTTTAAATAAATAAATTTGACTAATGTTAGTTTTCTGTATTCCACTGTTATCTATGGAATGTTGCATGGATATTGATCATGGGTGGGAACAGCCACATTATAAACGTCTGTCAATGATGAGGCACTGCGACAGGGAAGGGCAGAAGGACGGGCAGAAGGTCTGCGGTTCTGGCCTACCTGCACTGAATGATGAGCAGATCATCTGCACACCTGGTCTGGGCCGTTCTGTGAATTTGCTGGGTCGCGGCCTGCATGGGCGCGTAAACACACAGTGTTACATGATGACATTACATGAAAATGAGAATGAAAATTAGGAGTGTGTATGAGAATGCACCAGAGTCATGTGGGTCAGGTACATGTTGCGACTCCTGGCAAAAAAGGGAGTAAAGAGCACTCACCCAAATTTGAGCGTCCGAGCGTCCCACTGCCAGAAGCAGATTGTTCCATCGGCACCGGTGGAGGACAGAAACCTCTTATTACCGCTGCAAAGAGGAGAGAACTACACACGCACACACACACACACACACACAACAGGAAGATGTGCTTGCATGGTAGGGCTGGGCAATATGATGATATAATATCAATATCATGATAAATTATGTCACAGTAAACTGAGGACAAAGAATCCTATCCTGTAGTATGTGAAGTATAGTTTGTAGGTTTGTAAGTATGTGTTTGTAACCGTGTGTGTGTGTGTGTGTGTGTGTATACCTGTAGTGACGTTATAGAGGCTGCGTGTCCCTCTAGCACAGCCAGTGGAGCGCACGTCTGTAGACACCACACTCTGATCATCTTATCACAGCTTCCAGCTGCCAGCAGTGTGTTCTCGTAGTTCACCGCCATGTCTGAGATTTCTGCAGCATGACCCCTCAGTGTGGCTAACAATCTCCCATCATCTGTGGCCCAAATCTTCACCAGGCAGTCATCTGAACCCTACAACAGCGTAAAAAGCTGCTCAGTAAACGCTCTGCCCAAACCAAATCACACTGCATTTTAAATGAATCTCCACCAACGTCCAAGTCTTGATGAGTCTGTCACAATTATGATATTTTGAATGACGACTGTCATACAAGTAATTCTGATTAACAATTCCTAATGCCACTCCTATAATACGAGCGTGATTTTCTGTTGCCGCATCTGTGATTTGATTTACATCCTGCACTACTGTCTGAGCTGCCATTACTATTACGAAAATGAATCAATGCCAGTAAATGATAAGTGGCTTTTGTTTTTAATGACACTGTATTATACTAAATTATATTAAAGAGTTATCCATCTTATCGTTTGGAAAGTGTCTGAAAATTGGAGTTTGATTCCCAACGATGTCAAAACCATCAGTGGCCAGGAGTCAAAGAGAGCAAACCTGGCCATGCTCTCTGGGTCAGAGGGTAGCAAACTCCTCTCCCCTGTCAATCACAATGACACTCGCCAACCGCGGGCGTCTGTGAGCTCATGTATGTGGAAGAGGGAGGATAGAGCTTTCCTCTGAGTGTGTTACTCCCTGGGTAGTAGTTGTTGAGTAGGTGGGACTTGGCAAGACCAAATTGGTTTAAAATAAAAAAAAATATAAAATATATATTAATATAAATGTAATTAAATATCTTCTGCAAACTGCTATGGTATAACACTTTCACACCACCCTGTCATTGACTGTTTTCCCATAACAGCACATCCCATTGTGTTTTATTCTTGACATAAACAGTACGCATTAAAAAAATTACATCTCTTCCCTATTACATTTCTACCTTTGTCACCTTGTACCAAAAATGCTGTTTTGGTGCAAAGTAATTTCATTCAGATTAACATAATCTCCAATTATATTTGAATTCTTTTATTAGAAATAAAACATTTGATCATTATAAGAAATCACAACGTCTTGCCTTTCAGGTTTAACTTTTTTTTTTTTTTTTTTTTTTTTTTTTTACTGTTTTCGGTTTCTTTTTTTAGCTCGTAGAAACTGTGCCAACGTGTTCGCAACAATTAACCACTGTGGATTTTGAAACTTAAAATGAGGTAATGGGTATGAACAATCATTGCCCATGACATCATGCAAAACAACTTACAAAGGACAACCATTCTAGCAGCTTTCCCTCGCTCAAAAAAAAACAAAAACTGGAACAATACGATCTAAAGTTCAACACACAACATGTGCTATACCTTCACTTCCTGTTTAATACTGCTGGATATCACAGTCATTTAAAAAAAACATTCACACACTCGTTTGTGAAAGTGTAAAACCAGTCTGATAGTCCATGCTTTAAATGCACAGCGTGTTAGGAGTTGCGGCTCTGTCCGTAAGAGACGAGGGGCCAGGCACATTCCCGAAGACGCATGTTACACACACACTGAATGCCAATGTCACACTTGCTCACAGCTCTGCGATACGAAGGAGACGACGATGATGATCCTATTCTTGCCTTGCTTCCAGAGCCACAAAAGAAACACTTTTCCACGATGCACACAGAAAGACACACCCCCCTAACACACACACACACACACACACGCGCGCACTGAGCAAGCGTCAGGAGAGAGAAGGAGAAAGAGATTGAAGTGGAGGGAAGGCGAGAAGGGAGGGAGAGGTGGGTGGGAGTAATCGTTGCAGTTCAGCCATTTTTGGTTATTTAAAAACTATTGCAGGAGAAAATGGAACCCGAGAGCGTGCACCGAGAAACGGACATGAATAAGAACGCACTCTCAGAGGAAGAACAAACACATGACAAAGTTAAAGGTTACACTATGCAGTGTAAATCTGGTCAGGGGCAAGCAACATCACAGGCAGCATATCCAACTTCCTAGCTAATGTTAGAAATTCAGTTTGGATAAAAACTCTGATAAAATCTCTGATCTGATTCATCAGAAGGAGCTGATTAATTTTCTATAACAGCAGCTCTGACTATGTGGTTGTTCTAATAGGTTAGCGTTTCTATAGTAACAGCTAATTCACAGTCCAGATAATCGAAGGTTAATAATAAATGGATATTTATAGCTGATATAACGTGAGTGCTAGCAGGACCTAACTTGTCTCACGGACATAACATTAAGATTGCGCTGTGGTGTTTGTTAATGATAAAAAAAATGTAATTGTTGGCAAATTTCTTTCGTATAAGATGAATAAAAGATGTTTTAATCCTCATTGCTCATACTATGACAGCAAATATCTGCAAGTATGACTGCAAATGTGTCTGAAAAAAACAAGCTGATCGCTGGTCATGACGTATTAAAGGAAAAAACATCATAAAGTGTATTAGTAAAGTGGCCACCACAAGCCACCAGAAAAGTTACAGTGCACCTCGGCATCGACTGTACACGTCTCTGGACATGTACTGACCCAAAGAGATTCCCTCAGCTGGTGTTTGGATGATGGTGGTGGAGGATAAATAAGTGCATGTAATAATATTCCCTCTGCAAAGCAAATCACATCACATTTATCTACAGGCTGAACCAGCTCTCTGTGCCAGTTAATGCGCTCAGTGTGCTACACATATCAACCACTAACACTGCTATTTCATTTTAACTGCTCTCTCAACTGCAGTTATCTGACAGGATCCTGTTATTAGCATGCAAACCTGGAACAATGTTATCAGCGCAGGAGCACGTTGATGAGAATTTAAAAAAAAAAAGGTGAGACTACTTTTAGAAGTAAAAATCAACCATCTATTCTTTCGCTGATCTTCGGTAAGTGCTTTATTCTGCTTTATTCCGGACCCGGAGACTATTCTGGGAACACCTGGCCTGAGGCGGAAATACACCCTGGATAGAGCGCCAGTCCATCTCACACATTCACTAATAGCTAGAAGTCTCGAATCCAACTGCCGGCATGTTTTTGGTAGGTGGGAGGAAACCAGAGAGCCCATGAACCCACTCAGACACATGCAATTCCGTACAGACAGTAACCCGAGCTCAGGATCCAACAGTGTACCCTGGAGCTATGAGGCAGCAACGCTACACGCTGTGTAAGGGCATCCAGTAAGCACTGACTAACTCAACCATAACAACTGAAGGATGTCTCAAGAGATAGTCACACATTCCTTCGCCACCATGGATGTAAATTCAAAGTGAAGTAAAATGGATGGCTACGAGATTCTCCTATTTATCAGGCCAGTATATCAGCTTTTCAGTGATGAACAAACAGACCAGTCGAACAGACTGGGATCAAGCTTCCCTCATCAAGATCCAACATACAGAACACACTCACCCCACCCTCATCCCCTACTTGAGAAATGCAGGTCCATCACGTCTTCTCAGGAAGTAGCTTTAACAACCACAAAAAGAAAAAACCTCCTTACTGACTTTCACAAAACGTAGGTTTGCTAGTGGAGCATTTATTTAAATGAAATGCTCTTCACTGGGATGCTTTTTTTTTTTTAAATGCTCTGACTATATCACAATCTACTCGCTCCGAATCCCACCGCCTGCTGCACTACACACAATGGCCGACTTTTACTCTGTAGATTAATTAGCATGCACGGATGACAACTGTGCTCAGGAACATGCAGGTATGTGAAGAAAAAATCCAGCAGAAACAGGCCATATAATGCTTCTATTATAAGCAAGTCACATCGAGATTGAACATATCAAGGGAAAATCCAGACTCTAGCCAGACTCGAAAATCTTTTACATGTGGCAAGAACACTACGTCATCGCTGACACATCGGCCAGCGATTTGCTGCTTTTTGTCGAGGGCGCAAACATCATGTGCTACATTATATAATCGTTTGCTTCCCTTTGTCTTTATTAATACATGTAACTAGCTGACAAGCTTGCCGTACATTATTATATTACATTAATTCAATTCAATTCAGTTTATTTAGTGTTTATTTAGTAACATTAGTGTTACTTTTTTTCAGTCTGGGTCAGTTAGATTTCCAGCCAGCCAAAACATGGGCCTGGGAAGCATACAGGAGCTTTTACTTGGACTAGCTAGGAAATGTATGATTTGTCCACCTCTGCTTCTGAGTTCATTTAACCAGCGCAAATCACATATAGAAGCAGCACTTAAAAAATGTATCACTTGCTCCACATGACACATTTCAATTCTTGTGCAATTATTCAAGGCAAATGGAAAATATATCATCTGGAATTTCCTGTAGCTTAAGAGTTTGGAGAATCGACAGAAATAACGCTGCACTCGACTACAGGTCATAACCCATAATTCCTCCTCTCTGACTAGAAAACTCCCCCTCAACCCAGAATTCCTACTTAGGAACTCGGGATAATCTCCTCAACTACGAGTTCCTCCGAGTTCAGCAAGTCAACATGGCTGCCCACAGCATCACCAGTAAACAAAGTAGCACCTCTTATTCTCAAATGAGTTTATACTGTATGTACTTGTATTTGCTTAAGGTCAATCAACATACGGACATATCTGCTTATTGAACCTATAACGTTAGCTATACGTTTTGAGGAGGTAAATATACATCACTCACCACAGTTAGCTGACTAGCTTGTTGCTAACAAAAGACGAACACGCAGGCACCCGTGGCAAAACTAACATCATTCTGAGCTCCAAGTTCCCATTTCCGAGGTAATTCGAATGCGTAATGTCCACTTCATTGTAGATGCACATATAAAATGATTTTAACGAGATGCTAGCACTCTAGAACATCATAGTTTATATGGTTTTATAACTTTGTAGACAGCAGTAAAAAAAAAGAAACAGGTTAGATGTGTCTATAATAGTGTTCAAGATTTGAAAGTGCAATGTTATTAAGTGGATGAAACCCCAGTTATACCACTCGACAACCAAAAGCCACTTTAAAGCTTGTGAATTCACATGTCAAAGTTAACCTAGATAAAGGTGAAGAAAAAAAGCTGAGCGTTACTTCTTCGAGCAAATGCGTCTTTCTTGAACTGAGCAAAACGTGTCTGTGTTTGATCTGACTGCAGCAAATCTTCCTGTATCGCCGTAGCAACGGTCACTAATGTTGGCATCTTTGTAGCTGACAAAATGTTCACATCCATCATTGTGGAAGAAAATACAACCAGCAATTCCAAGGATTTGAATGGAGGCCAGCAAAGACAGCTTGTACAATTCCTTATGCTGGACAAATATGAAAAGCAGAATCATATGTGTGCTTCTCAGAGAAGGGTTTAACGTTTCAATATTGTGAAAATATCACATAAGCATGATATCAAGGTTACTGATAATCCTAGCTGAGTGCAAATAGAAGCTACTGTACGTAATGTTTGGACAACAAACTTTACTATATTCTCCACTGGCTGACTTACTTTCCTGTCTTTAGCCGAGTAGAACGTTTGTGGTTGGAAAATATGAAGGGAGTCAAACACACACATACACACACACACACAAACTGGAAGAAATCAAGAGCAATCTGGAATATTATGTAGTCAATTTCCTCCCCTAGAAATTCCATACTTGAATGGAGCACTAACACTTCAAAGTGCACTACAGAAAAAGCCTTGGTTCTGAGAGAACGTGTGGAACAGTGCAGACGACAGGGTGGGAAAATATGCAAATCAATAAATAACCCAGTTTCCTCTCATCTCCTTTATATCTGTTTTGCACACACACACACACACACACTTACTGTGAAGATGCGGCGGCCCGTCCGGTCGAAGGCGACACAATACACTGAGGACAGATGTCCCAGAATCCTCTTGTGCATCTTCATGTGTGAGTAAACAGCTGTGGGGACTAGCTGACCCAAACGGTATGAACCATTCAGCTTCCGGCTGTAAGCTGTCTCCACTACACACACACACACACACACACACAGGAACAGATGGCTAAAATGATAATCGCAAGTATTTATCTATATTATTAAGCCAATTTAGGAAGAAAATGATTTGATTGCACTTTTAGATCAACAGAAATTGGCTTTTATTTCACACTGGAGATTATAAATGTATATGCTTCAAAAAAAAAAAAAAAAAAAAAGAGACAGCTCATTTGTCATAATAATTAAGTGTATATTTAACTGCTACATATAAACACAATTACATTAGAAATATATAAATAAACCAGCACGGTATGCAATGAATGGTATTAGTTCAAGTTCACCAATATCGCAGTGATCTTGTTTAATTAAATGAGGAAGCCAAAAACTGAGATTAAAATTAAAATATTATTAATTGGTGGGTGGTGTGATGTGGCCTGATGTAACAGATTTACTGTTACCACCCTGAAGTTAATTATTTTCCTAGAACTGCACATCCCTAAGTGTCTTTTATACCACTGAAATCTGCCAACAGTTACAATTCCCTATTCATCAAAAAATTATGAGTCATACTTTTTATCCATTTATAGATACATTTAATGCTGCTAAATGTCCCTGAAATTAGTTAGTTCCTGTTATCACTTACATTATAGCGGCTATAAACAGTTGTTCCCTCACTAGCCTCTCTCTCTCTTTTTTTGCTTTCTTGAAGTTAAGCTGCATTTTTTGTCTTATTGTCACGTTACCGAGAAACCGCAACCGCGAGAAACCTCTGTCCTAAAGATTCACGTGTCGGAGAAACCTACACGTAAAGTTGCAGCTTTATCTCTGAGCTGACATTGGACTGGAGACTCTTTCCAAAAATGCTAAATAAAGTTCACCATAACAACCACACACATTTTTTAATCTCTTTATGCGAACTGTCTGTCATACAAGTTCCTGTGTTAGCTGTTACTATAGAAACAATAACATATTAGATCTAGTGCATTAATGTAATCCTTGCACCTGGAACTGCTATCAGAGCTGCTGTTTTAGAAAATTAATCAACAGCTTCTGACCACAACATTCAACAGCGTTGTGGTATAAGTAGTAACACCTAATATGATTATATATTAGTGACTAATAGCAGCTAATATCATGACTACAAACAAAGCTCAAAAAGTAAGTTTGTTACAAACCAAACTAAATATGTTCATTTTTATTTTCGTCAACATAACATTTCTAAAAGGCCTAATTTTAGGCTTAATATAATTACACGGCAGGTTTCCAGAGCTATTACACCTGACCGCTGTTTTTATATTTCTGATAAGACATGTTCGTGTGAACACCGGTGATGGAAGCAGAACAGGCAGTAACGAATCCTGACAAGCTCCATCTGGAGGATTTTAGTGACTTTTTTTTTTTAACAAAGCTTCGAACAAATAACACAAGTCCGCTGTTTTGACACCAAAAGATCTTGCACAACATTTTGGGAAGGAATGATGCCAGGCAGTGCTCACTGAATCGCGATGAAATTTGTGTATCTGGAGGTGACAAATCTGTTGATGAGTTCTCCTCTGATTGAGCAGTGGACAAAAGAAATACTCAGACTTCTCCATGCTGAATACACAGTGACATTGTACATCAGACATTTCATGCTAATATCATTAATGTCCTTATTAACCACTCATTTCAAATCAGTGTTCTGCTCCAGAACAATTCAATACTAACCTGCAGCCTCAAAGCTATATTTTTTCTGATTTCTACCCCATTTTCCCACAATTTTATTGCTAATTCCTACCCACTAGCTAGCTCTCCCCTACCACATGACATCCACTAACCAGAGAGGGTGAAGGTTAATACATGCTTCCTCCAACGCACATCTTTTCGAACTACTTCTCATGATACACCACACAGCAGCTGAACACAAGCGAAGCCTGTGATTGGTTAATGTCGCTCTGATTGACAGGAGACACAGTAACACCATCCTACCATGCTACCCTAAAAACCCACTATCTCCTGATCTTCTGTTGTGCCACTCAGGAGCCCAAAAGCTATTTTTAAAAATAAACAAAGCTGACCTGCTATTTAAGGGGCAATATGTAATTTTTAGAGCCTCTTGCCTGCAAGACTAATCACAGTTGCAATAAAACTCTAGCAAGGCTTGCATCTTCTCTTCAACTGACCCCACAGCCTCTGCTGAAAATGCTTGTTTTATGGGTTCCCTTTTTTCGAGAAAGGGGCTGAACCGAGCAGCGGTGTTTTGCCTGAGGGTGGAACTAATTTCCAAGAAATGAACAAGATCAAATGCAGTACAGTACGGCAATATTAAATATCTTTTAGATTATATGATAATTACATATTTATAAACAGCTTGTAGCTCATTACAGAGCTCTAACAATTCAGACTTAGGAAATGCTGAACACTAAGTATTACTGTCACGCAAAATTAATGTTTTAACTGAATTTTTTTACTGTGCCATGAATTAGTTTTTGTAATTAAGGAATATAACGGGCGTAAGAAATCTGTAACACAGGAAGCACTCGCTTATTGTGCTATTCACGTAATTAAAAAGGAGTGTGATGGTGGCAATCAAGCAGGCCAGTTATTTAATTCTTTATGGTTATTATTCCAGATAACCTGTCACTTGTGACTTAATATTTCTCACAGTTTACAGTTAATTCTATAGCTACATCTTAATCTACAGAATTCCATCTTCCTGTAGGAATGCCGACTCCAGCCAATAAGAGAAGGCTTACCGATGTTGGGCGGGCTTCCGTAGATGACTGGCGGCTCGGGTGGCCTGCCAGAGTGCAGGGCTGCGAGGGCTGAACCCTTCCATACCACGTGCTTACAACCTGTCAACACACAGACACACGGCACTGTCAACAAACACACACACGGCATGAGAAAGAGCTCCGCTGTGACATGGGTGTACAGGCAAAATCCTGTACGGTGGATCAGGTTCTTGAAGTACAACAATTCTGCTGGTATCACTCTTCTTGAGTTAAATAAAATATACAAGTTTTTTTTTTTTTTTTAAATGCCCATGAATTTTAAATTGCATTCGCATTCTTAAAAGTCATACATTACACTAAAACACTAAAGATTCATACAAAAGACGCAAAAGGTGCTTAACGTTTTCCTTATTCATTAATTAAAATTACAATTAAATCGAAAATACATGTAATTATTTGCTCTTTCTTTTTTCATCCCATCGTTTGTCTTTTTGTCTCTCATTCTGCCTGCCTTTGTTTAATTTTGCTCTTTTGCACTTCTTTTATCGTTACTCCATTCTATTTACAGCTTTATTTACAGCTATTTATATTTATAGATTTGTATTATGTAAATGTAATGTAAAATGTATTGCCTAAATCTAATAAAATCTAATATCATGATAATTTGATATTAACCAAATAATAAAAATTAATAAGTAAAAAAAAGAGGAGGGAAGTTAAATTGCATTGCATTAAGTTGCACATATAAAATCTGCCTACTGGTAAGAGGTGTGTGTGTGTGGGCATGTTTATATATCTTAGTGAGGACCAAATTTCCCCACAAGGAAAGTACCTGACTGTTCTGACATTTGGTTGGTCCCCATGAGGAAAACTAAATGTTTCGTTTTTGTTAAGGTCAGAGTTAGACTTAGTTATAGACATAACATTAATATGCTGCATTAATAACTATGGCAATGCAAGGCCCTCACCAAGATAGTGAGATAATCTTGTGTGTGTGTGTGTGTGTGTGTGTGTGTGTGTGTTAAAGAGAAATCGAGCTCACTCTTGTTGGTGCGGAGCAGAGACTGGCGCCCCACTCCCAGCAGCGAGTTGACTCCTGGCACGCTAGCAGGAACCTCTCTCTCCAAAAGAGGACCGACTCGCTCACACACCCGCAACAGGTGATCTGGAGAAGTGTGTTTATACAGTTTCACCTACACACACACACACACACAAATACATTACAGATATGCATCTATACCACACACACAAAAGCACTTTATATTCTAAATGTCTGTCCCCCTCACATTCATCCATACAGTAGCAACTCAAAACAAAATTATAATTTGTCTATGTAACTTCCAATTAACAAATATTAGCTTTTATGATATTTCTATACAAACATAACACAGGCCAACGTTATTATAATTAATGTCATTTATATTTAGAGTCAAACAAATACACACATATGTGACTGATCTTAATGTCTTGGATCGTAGTATTTAGAGTCTTGTGACTCGGAGTTAGTCCAGGCTTAAGGGATTGTGAGATTTTGAACATCAGTCCAATCAGGCGATGAATAAGAACAGAGAACTCTTTATGAGGTGCTTCATTTTCCACACTGCTCTTTATCTGTCTGATCAGCAGCCTCTTCCAACGCCCGGATACTAATTAATGAGACTTTAATTGCATTTAGCGGCATCCTATTGGACGACACGAGACAGTCCCCCGCTCGCGCGCACACACACTCTTACACACACACACTTACACAAAGAAACAAATTACCGTGTGCATGCAGTGAAGCAAACGCACACCGACACCCGCGCGCACAAACATCGCGTTTGATTTGTGTCTTAAACCCGCTTATGACCACGTGCCATGAAATAAAATCACCGCGTGATCAGATGACATGGAGACTAATGAGTCCTGCTTAGTCCTGCAGTAATAACAATAATTATAATGATGATGATAATAACAATCATGAACCGTTACTTCGCGATACATTCTTAGAAAGTATCGTGATTAAAATGATAAATTGCTGCGTGTAAACATAATAATCACAAACACCGAGTCATTTACTGGACTGTTCCAGGTGACATCATATAATTTATTAATTACTGCTAATTAATATGTATATTTTATTATTCCTGCTTTTGCTGTTATACTATTGTTACTCTGTTTAATATGAATGCTACTGTTATTATTATTGCTGTTATTATTATTAGTAGTAGCAGTATTACTGTGACTAATAGCAGTAAAACGCCATTAAGTGGTGATGATGACGATGATGATGTTGATTATTATTATTATTATTATTATTATGAATAGTACTAAAACGTTATTAAGCAATGTTGATTATTATGGTTATAATTATTATTATTATCATTACTACTGTTTTATTATGCTATTTTTGTAGTAGGAATAGTTTAGAAACGCTACTGAGTTAGTTATTGCTAGTAGTAACAGTATTAGTATTATTATTACTACTACTACTATGAGTAATAGTAGTAAAACGCTATTAAGTGGTGATAATTGTTATTGTTATTATTGTTGTTGTTATTATTATTACTATTATTATTATTATCAATGCATACTATATTGTGAAATCTATCTAATATTAGCTCCACTGTCGTCCAAAAAAAAAAAGGAAGAAGAGGATTAAAAAAAAACAAAAAAAAAAACAGAGTGACGGCGCCAACACCAGGTGGTTTAATGGCCGAGCTTCAGAAATCTCACATCTCACTCGGGCCTGACTGAACCGTGCGGGTGAAGGCGGCGGCGGCGTGTCTGAGTCCTCGCCGGAAAAGAGGCGCTGCGAGGCGGCCAAGCGAGCGAGCTACAGCCGCAGCCTCCGAGAGCGCGCACACACACACACGCACCATACACACACACACACACACCACACGCACACACACCCAGAGCACCGCGCGAGGAAGCTCTGCTCCGATCACGCGCACTATCACAGCCCACTACTAAACAGCGTGTCGAATAATGGCCCATTTAGACGTACGGACTGTTCCGCCACACTGCTCAGTAATGTACGAGTCTATAGGGCTTAGCACGGAGCCGTTCGGTCCACAGCGGCGTTGCCTCGGCAACCATAGGCGGCGTTCTATTGTGATATACTGGCTATGCGGTTTGGGACGCGGCTAAGAAAGAAAAACAAAACAGCCAAATGTCGTGTATAAAGTGGGGAGAAAGGTGGCTAAAAACATCCCCAACAAGCCTCCATGAGAGTGAAGCAGTGTTAGGGTTAGTTACGTAACTGATATTCCGGAGTGGGGGGTGGCTACAACCGGGGGGTGGATCAAAACCCTAAACTTTTTTTTTTTTTTTTTTTTTTTTTTTTAAATAAAGATTTTTCACCGTGATCAAGATGATCGGTGTTGTGATCCGAAGTGCTCTTCTGAAGCCTTACGATATCGCGAGGAAACAAACCAATCAATCGGCATAATTATTTTAATTTATAAATATCCTAATTAATCATATAATCAATATTTATATCAATCCTGGTTTTACCTTCAATTAGGAAAATCCTCCTCCAATTCCATCACCTTGCAATCCGGAAAAAAAAAAAACTCAAATTCCATCGACTTCCCAGAAATTCCCATTTTTCCTGCTATAACCCCAGTGCTGGTTAATGCCTCGTGCTTTGGTAAACTCCTGTCCAAAACTGGAGAGTAAATAAAATAAATCGTGTGTTTTACACTGTCTGTGGTTGTATTGCATGAAGCAGGGCGCCTCCATATCCCGCCCAGCTCACACACACTTACACACACTCACACACACACACACACACACACTGGCGCACTCCCTCCCACCACTCTCTGTCCTCACATGCAGCTCATGACGTACCTTTATTTCTAACACATTTTCCCAACTATATAATCCTAATCCATGGAGCTGTCACTAAAGCTCAGAGCTGCAGCTCAGTGTGACTTCAGGGTCACCAGCCCTGAGGTTTCTCTCTGCTTCAGGGTTTGTTGGGTTTTTGTTTTTTTTTTTCTCAAATGTATTTGGGGGATTTTTTTTCTTCCTGATTTAAAAATTGCGGGAAATTCAATTTCTTATTTTGCTCTCCAAAAACTTTTTCTCAGTTATAGGGCATGCCTTACCAAATTTTCGTAACTCCCAGGGTGTTCCTTTCCAGTCCAATCTATCCTTTTGGGTAACAGCTGGAAAGGGAAAACAGTGTTATCCAACTCGGGTTGGATTCTAGGAAGGTCAAGGTAAGGATTTTTTTTAAAAAATTAAATCAAAAATGAGCGACGAATGAAGGTAAAGTACAGCGCAGTACGATGCAACGCCAAGTCGCCTTGTGCAGCTTACCTCCTTCTCCTGAACCTCCCGAATCAGGGTCTGAAAAAGACACAAAAACGCAGAAATGTGTCACATTTTCTTCTAGGGATGTAGTTAATATTCTTAAATGATAAAATCGCGCACCTCTGCCGAGTCCTGACAAGGTCCAGCTTCCAAAAACCGGGCTATTAGGAAGTACAGTTCTGCGCGAGGGGGAAGAATACATATGTAGCTACGTTAGCTTTGAAGAAGGGCGCCTGTGTGTGTGTGGAAACACAAACGTGTAAAAAAAAAAAAAAAAAACTCTCGACGACACATTTTTACGTCTCCTATACTCACCGGATTTCAACTGCGCGGTGTGTTTGCTGTCACTAGCCATGTTTTGGTGTCGGTTTGGGGCGAAGGAGAAGGTGTGTGTGGCCGTGCCGCTGGCCGCCCTGTAGTTGTCAGTGTTTGTTCGCCACCACCAGGAAGAGCTGCGCCTCCATTCACCCAACGCACACACAGGGCAAAGTAGTGCCGGCTCTGCTTCTCATCCGCCGCTCGCGCGCTCGCGACAAGTAGTTCCTGTCTTTCACTCCCAACATGCGCCGCATTCATCCGGATAACCGGCGGCAATTTCTCTAGTTTGGGAGTACGTTCGGTTTGAATTTATACTTTGGGCTCGGTAAAGTGTATCAACGACGGTTTTTAGGTTTCGTTTCCAAAAAAAAAAAAAAAGCGCGAGCTCTCTCTCTCGCGCGCGCGCTCTCTCTCTCTCTCTCTCTCTCGTGCTCACTGCGCAGGAATATCAGGCATCGTACGTTTTGCGAAGGCTACGATGCTAACATGGACGGATTAACGGAAGGCATATTGCTCATACCCACTCAAACATGGGATGTTATTTTGTTTTTAGTACATTTTCTAATATTTCTGGCATATATACGATATATATATTTTTTTTTTTTTTTAATTCATTTCCATTTGACGTTGCTTCCTCTTTCTCTCCAGCTCGACAGTGACGAATAGAAGCTGCCATGTTGTCGTGTTGACTAAAATAACGACTTTATTATTGTCAAGTAGCCTATCCATATTCATATCTACTTTATTCCTTCACATTCACAAGCTATGAATTGTCCACATATTAGGTTTGCTGGAATGGTGTTGGAGGTTTAATAAGGCTTGAGAAACAGTCTGTTGCTGGGATTTTTGGCTCCGAAGTCCTCCATTTCTCTGCTAAATGGGAACAGGCAGTAAAATGGGGGAAGGGAAGGAAAACACGGGGGATGTAATGAATTAAAGCTCGTCACTTACACCAATCCACGTCTAATAGCCACAAAACAACATGGACGACTTAGACAAAGAGCACAGAGGAGATGTTTTCATACACACAGCACACAGTGGATAAAGAAGTCTGACCTCAGCACTACACTGTCATTCATATAAACACTACAGTGGAACTACATTAGGGAAATTATATTTATTCCCCAGGGGTTCAGTAATGTGCAAGACCACCAGACTAAAATAAATGGGATTTAAAAGCAGGCAAATTCCCCCAAAAAGCACACAATATCCAGCACAATCCTCAGTGATGCACGAACACCTACAGTCCTGAATCCACAATTCATCTGTAAAACATCTGGGCTTAAGTACACAATAGGAGTTAATGCAGCATTATACAGTAGGTGTTAAACACTCAGGGATGTGATGCAGGGGTTCTCAAACTTTCTGCAGTCTGGGATAACTGCAAAATAAAACAAAATAAATCCCACACATACCCTACCCAAATATAATCCAACCACTCAAATGATCAGGCTCCTTATTTAAATAGGTACAAGAATATTTTGCAGCTAAAGCGATTTCTATTCCTGAAATTTCAAATGACTTAATACATTAGAGTCCTTTTTTTTGTTGTTGTTGTTGTTGTTTTTTTGTTGTTTTTTGTTTTTACAGGCTACTTGATTTTCAGGTATTGCAGTTTGGATCAAACTCATTCAGTTCAAGTGAAATTGAATAAACTGGCTAATATAAAAAATATATAATACTGTGTTTATAATGTATAAAAAAAAAAAAAACACAGACCCCTGGGTATGTTTTTGAGAACCACGGGTATAATGTGTAAACTAGTGTTGTGTATTCATGGTGTTTGGAGAACTGAGATTTTAAGTACACCTGTAGTAATTTATTATTTAAAAAAAGCAATTTGATTGGTTATATATATATATATAATATTCCTTATGTGGTGCTAGTGTGGAATATTTGGCTAAAACACTCTTAGGCATACACTGTGTGTGTGTATACATATATATATATATATATATATATATATATATATATATATATATATATATGTATGTGTGTGTGTGTGTGTGTATATAACAGAGAGAGAGAGAGAGATAGACGTACAAATACAGATATAGATCAGTGTTTTAGCCGAATCATCACAATGGACATGGACACGGTGTGTTTTACACATTTTATTTTTAACACTAGCACCACATAAGGAAAATAGAAATGTGTCATCTCTGAAACTGCAAGTTTTAAAAATTATTGGAGGAAAAAAAAACATGGAGCCCATTGATTTCCACAGTCAAGATTAATTTTATAATCCAACTATTAATCCGATTATTTGATATTGTATTCCTGACCATTCCAAGTGAGCAGATACATCAGCTAATAATTATAATAAAAACTCAGTAATAAAAACAGCTTTGATATGAATGTGTTCTGATTTCCATCATTGTAACATCACTGCTACACAGACCTCTGGGGGTCCACACTGGTGTAAAATGTAAACTCATGTTTTAGCAGAATGATCAGAATGGAAGTGCTGTATTTCTGACGCTAAACTATTTTTTAACACTAGCTGTCTGACAATGTAGTGGTGTATTTCATATAAGACAGCGATGTTGTTGTGGTTTAGCTAGGGGTAGAGGAAAGCACATAGTCACAGTAACTACACAACTGCATCTACGAGATAATAACTCGTAATTGCGAGTTAAAGTCACAATTGCGAGATATCTCGCAATTGCGCAATAAAAAGTCACACTTGCAAGGTGATATCTCGCAGTAGTGACTTTTTTTTAATCTTCACTGTCACAACTGCGAGGTAAATCTGCGTAACATGTTCCTATACATGGCAGAAACAAGCTTCCATACTGAGATAAGTTGAGAACCAAACATCACTGTCTTGGAATGCAAGTCTTTCTGTATAGTCGACTACATTCTGCCACCATGTTATCACTGTTTACACATAAAATTTGACAACTACAGATACGTGGTAAAAAAAAAACTACACCTTGGTCTCCTCATAGCTAGTCATGGCCACGCATACTTATCAAACGCACTTTCTCTGTTGTCTGCATACTTTTGAAATGACCAAATCGACTCCACTAAGAGCCACTTTTCTTATAACCGTCTCTTCACAGCTCTGGTATCTCTGCTGTAAAGTTCATATGTGGCTTCTGGTCTGATTTCAAGTATAATTCAGGTAAAAACTAGATGTAATCTGTGTGTGGAAAAGCAGGCCTGTTTTACTAAAGAGCAAGAAAAGCTCTTGTTTCATTTTTACATTGGCTCTTCATGTATGTGTCTCTCGGGGGCACAGATGTAAATGCATCTTGCTCAGACTCTGAACTGAGCTTCACTCCAGATATAAGTATTACCTCATTCTTCTGTGAAGGTCTGGCTGAGTCAAAGTGAGATTTTTTGCTTGAGACGAATAAGGAATAAACTGGGGGGTGGGGGTGGGGGTTTAGACAGGACTGTTAGGAGACATGATCAGATACAGGGAGCTGTCGAATGAGTTAATGGACTGTGCGGTCTCTGAAAAAAAGGTGCTAAGCTGTATCATTCCTTGTTGCTTTATCATTTTTTACCTTTTAATATGTATCTTTCACCTGGAAATGTAGATATAGTGGATATACCTTTTAGAGGAATGCTTTAAAGATCCACTATATGCAAGTACCACTTCATGGTACCACCTTCCAAGAGTGTATGAGAGAGAGAGAGAGAGAAGGTTAGGATTTAAATTTAAACCTTTAAACCCAAATGAAGGAATGCAGAATACACTCATATCACACAACAAAGCTAATTCTAGAGAAGGTTTGTCTCAAAGCACACTTGTTAAAACATGAAAGTCAATCTGAAACTTATTTTATTATATTTTTTGACTATACACACCCTGAAAGCAATCATGTGTAGTGGCCTTTCTTAACCACTGGAGGTCAGAAGCACTCCAAAGTGCAGAGGCCAAATAAGGGTCAAAGGTTACCAAGTTAAGTATGTAAAGACTTTTTAATGTTGCTTTGATGGGATATGAAGTCATGCTTCAATTCAGTATTCAGTGGTTAGTGAGTCACATGGCTGTTTTGGAGATCTTAAAAATGTATGCGTCGGGTCACGTCACCACTCCGTCGTTGATTATTTTCCTGTTTCTTCCTGTTTATTTTATAAACCATACAGTATGTCACAGCAATTTGGCAAAAATTACAATTTGTATTTACTAATGAACAAACGTGCTTTATGTTTTTAACCATTTATATTTATATTTTTAATGTTGTGGAATGTTTATAAAACCAGTTATCACTTACATTATAGCAGCTATAAACAGTCGTTCCCTCACCAGTGTCTCTTTTTTTTTTCTCTTGAAGTTAAAAGACAAAAAAAATTGCAACAAAATTGCATCATGTTACAGAGAAACCGCAAAACACAAACGAAGACTTCTGTGGTGGAAAACGTATCGACTGTTACAAACGCGCTGACACTGGAGTCTCCTTCCAAACACATAAAATAAATAAACACTTCCTTACAGAAAGCGTCGCCATGTGAATGATTATATGCCTTTTTTATTGTTAAATGAAAACACATTTTTTATTTGGGTGTTATTAGGGTTATTATGGATTATATGTGGAGCGCATTAATATAAACTTGTGATTTGTCATCCAGCCAGCACTACAGTCAGAACTACTTCTGACCAATCAGATTTGAGAATTCATCAGTGCTGTGGTATACATTTTTTCAATAATAAACTGTATTATGTGGTAGTTTCCACAATGCCTACAGTTTAAACCGCTGAGAAACCCAGATTCTATGACTAAGAGAACTGGAAACAGCCCCATGTTACATGTTACACACCGCAATCCCTTTTCGTAGTAAACTGGTGTTTCATGGCCTGTATTTGCATACTGGATATCTTTACCTTTATTTAACCCTGTAATATCTCTTGCTCTCATTACCTAACACCAACCCAGATTTCCAAGTGAAGGTTTCAGCTCTCGGTTTCCTAAAAAGTAACGCAACGAAACCACTGCAGTGACAGTTTCACACTTTGACTAGACTGTGCACTCAAGTTAATTCCTTTCAAAACAGTCACACTAGAAAGGTTCTGAAACAGGCGTGATCAGAGCGGAACAGGAAGACTGGTGATGCAAAAAGTCCATTTGGTGCCTTTAGAAAAGTAGCTGACGTGGCTTCCTGGCGGAAAAAAGAATTCTGATTTTAAGCAGCTTCGTAAATGCAATTCAACTTTCCTAACCTGACCAATGGGCACTAAATAAACTCCTAGTATGGTGTACATTGGCAGTTTGGTTGCAAGCAAGTGAGCCAACATGTTAATCATAAACAGTAAAACATGGTAGTTAGAGATATATCATTTAACACAGCCACACAACTGTTTAGCATGTCGTTTTGGTTTTTAAATTGGTCAGTTCAGCCAG
Source organism: Pangasius sanitwongsei (assembly GCA_037576675.1). Classification (NCBI taxonomy): domain Eukaryota; kingdom Metazoa; phylum Chordata; class Actinopteri; order Siluriformes; family Pangasiidae; genus Pangasius; species Pangasius sanitwongsei. The sequence continues at coordinate 4,982,571 of CM075018.1, read as the reverse complement.
GTTGGGATGTATTATATAAAATTGTTTGCATGCACGGTGATAAAATTGCAGCTTTTTCAATTTTGGATAATTTGCACAATATGCAAAGGTCGGCGCTGCAGATTTGTGTGTCGAAGATTTATTTAACCTGGGGTTTGCAGTAGAGTTTGTTGAAGTAAATGTAATTTAGCTTGAGAATTTTTTTATTTTTTTTATTTTTTTGCGAAAAAGCTAGTGTTTGTGCTTTTAACAACTTAAATTCCCGGAACCGGGTTACAGACTTACATTCCTCTCTCAACTACACTCCTGTCCTGTTAGTTTCACAGTAGCTACCTTATAATCAAATAATAATAATAATAATAATAATAATAATTAGTTGTTACTGAATACTACTACTACTACTAATAAGAAGAAGTAGAATTAGATGAATAGCAAAATAAGCTACAACTTTAAGTGCTTAATAAAGCATGACTTTAAAGGTTTAGTCGACTCCAAAGTTTTATTTATTTATTTATTTATTTATTTTTCATTCTCCCCCCAACCTAAAGTCAGAAGTTAACTCCCACCAATGCGCCATTATAGCAAACCACCCAGGACTTCCTGTCCCCTGTTCCTAACCATCCAATATAATTATAAGGTCTAAGATCAATAACACGAAACCTATCTAACCAATCTGAACATCTGTTTTCTGAAGTACGTAATTAGAGAGCAGTAACTACGTATTCCCATCCACATACATAGACTGTGGGTGATATTATTTAGTTCAAAATGCATAATTGTGTGCTTTGGGTTGTTTTTGTGAGTCAGGTCTTGAAGGGTTTGGACATAAATTGATGCTGGTGCTTTAGAGCAGTGAAAAAAAAAACCCCAATGTGTGCTATTGGTGAATATGTAAGGAATAAAACACTATGCTGTTTTAAGAAAATAATGAGCTTTGGGGTGACGTGACGAGGCCTGATGTGAAGCGACGTTATTGTGACAACCCTAAAGTTGATTATTTCCCAGTAACAGCATGTCTTGAAGTGTTTTTCTCCTCTTATGCCACAGCAATTTACCAATACTAACAATAAAGGATGACGCATCATACTTGTATCCATTTACATTTACGTCTAAGGTAGTGGAACGTCCATGAAACGTTAGTTCCTGTTATCACTTACATTATAGCAGCTAAAAACAGTCGTTCTCTCACATCTGTCTTTTTTCCCGTCTCAGCTTGTCAGGTTTATCATTTAGAGCTGCTGTTAGGGAAAATTAATCAACACTTTCCGACCAATCAGAATTGAGAATTCCACAACACTGTGGTATAAATATTCTTATTATATAACAATAATGCCACTACAATTTTTATGTTTCATTTTTGTTTAAATTTATGTTTAATGTAAAATTTATCAAATTAGAAAATATTTTATTAACCCCTTAAACATCCAGGACAGGTCGATTCCTCACTTTTGTAACTACACCCCTGCCAAGCCATATTCCTCATTAATAGAGGAAGAGTTTATTGGCTGATTTCATGGCCAACCAACGTGAAACAGCCCTTTAAATTCCCCCTTTTGTAACACTGCTGACCTTTCACTTCCTGACATCAGCAGTTGTATTTAACGTGTGTGTGTGTGTGTGAAAGTGAAAGGCCTTTGTGGCTGCTGGTTAGATCCTCACCAGTTTTCTGTCAGGTTAAAACTCTAAACTCAAACCAGGGAACTACAAACTCGTGCCTCTCTACAAGCAATTATCATTCAGAAATTGACATCAGTGTAAATGTTTATAACCACACACACACACACACACACACACACACATACATGCACACACAGTGCCTCCTTTTCTTTCATGGTTTTATTTGAAAACATTTTCACAGACAATATCCCAAGCCAGGCAGGCAGGCGGATCTCCAGAAGCACTTCAGCTTCAGTTTCAGAACGAAGGTCACTCTCAGCACCCTGCGTTTATTGCTATGTTTATGTGCCATTTCGTTAAGGGTCATATTCAAATTAGCAAATTTAAAAAAAAAAAAAAAAAAAATCAAGTGTCCACATGTCCCAATCTGCCCATTAAAGGATTAAAAAAACAATTTGGAAACATAATTGTTTTTTTGTTTTTTTTCTTTTCAATCTTTCTCATTCAGCAACATTATTATTATACATTATACAAGAGATTATAATTGAAAAACCCAGAAGACTCAAAAATACACACTAAACTCATGAGCATGAATGTCCGGATGATTCATTCAGCGCGGCACAAACATTAAGCACGTGTTGTTACGTTACTGAGGGGGACGTAGGACGCAGGTTTCCGACTGACTAAAAAGTGAACTGATATGGCTGCTGCTGGTGAAACATTTAAGAAAAAAAAAAAGTTTTCTTGTTTTTCGTCGACAGATCTGTCCGATCCGGTGATAACAGAGTAGAACGGGGACTTCTGGGAGGAGTGTGAGCTTGCTAAGTAAATCTACAATGACAAGTCTAAAAAAAGTTAGCATCTTACAAAATACTCAATAAAGAATAAAAAAATGTCTTTTCCATTCCCCAGAAAACCAGCTAGAGTCACTCCTTAGCTTCTGCCTCGGCCTCAGTGGTCGCAGATTCCTGAACAGAGAGCAAGAGAAAAAAAAAAGACAAAAGAGAGGGATCACTTTATTGCACTTGTTGAATCATCCTGCTGTGTGTGAAAATGTAAGAGTCTGTTAGTTATAAATCCTGTTAAACTCAATCCACACGGGTTAGTACGTCATTACTGCACAATTTCTTACAAACACACAGAAGAAAGGAGACACTCTGATACACTTACATAACTTTGAATGAACAACCAAAAACACCCATGTTACATAACTGTCAGCTTTTACTCTAAGTATTTAAAGCACATGGAGCTATTAGTACACTCATTACCGCAAAGACAAAGCCTCCAAAAAGTACAGCTACACAACACGTCTCCATTAACTAATATAATCACGATGTACTTGACTGACTTGGGCTTTAAACTAAACTGAGGTTACTGATTCGCTGAGGTTAAAGAGGAGGCACAGTGGAGGCGGAGCTCAAAACAGGGGCGGCGACCGACAGCAATATGGGATATGGTACCGTAGATGCAAGCCAGGATGGCTGATAAGTTGTCAAATAACGCTACGCTTACGTCCATTCCTTCTCACCAGTCCCACCCGCTGTCCTAGAAAGTCTGGCCAATCTTGCACGCTCCCACATGAAGTTTGCCAATCCCTCCTGCTCGCGAAGGAATTCTGGCTAATCCCACCCACTCCAGGAGGAATTCTGACCAATCACACCTACTGCCAGAGATATTCTAAACAATCCCACCTGCTCCGGAAGGAATTCGGACTACTCGTGCCTCCTCCTGCAGAAAATTCACCAGTGCTGTGCGCTCCTGATGGAGTTCTGATCAATCCCACCTGATCCTGAATGAATTCCGACCAATCCCAACCACTCCCACAGAAGGTTCACCAATTGCATCCACTCCTGAAGGAATAGATAGTCCTGAAGGACTAATCCTGCACACTCCCAAAGTAATTCTGACAAATATTTGAATGAACTTCCCAACTATAAACCAGTTAGTAATTTCAACAATAGCGACCCTATTCAGGAAAAAAGCAATTACTGAAGATGGATGAATGAACGCGCTGAACGTGTCACACGGCAGCATCCAATACGCACCGAGGTTAATCAACACTGCCTTTCTTTGTTTCACGAGCTTCAAAACTTCGATCATTTTCTACTCGATAGTTAAAAACCGCCCACTCCTGCGACTTTTTTTTTGCTGGGGGTCAAGAGATGGCAGTCCTCATGTACGCCTCTGGTGGGGAGATTACTACACTACATGCAGGAAAACAAACATTATGTTTTGTAAAAAAAAAACATGGTTTCGTTAAACTTCCATTTTGAAAAATTGAAACGTTAGGGGGAAATTGGGGAGGGTTTAAGAGGGAATGCCATGGGTGTAGTGCTGTTAGTGCTCATCTTCACTTCAGTTCACTGATGCTACAAAGGGAAATTCAGAGAAAAGGCTGACAAGTCAAAGGAAGGTTGTCTACTGAGTTTTTGTTTCGAATACTAAACTCAGTGTGAATAACAATATACTTAATTCCGAGTAGCTTCATTTTTATGCGTCTTGAGCACATCATATGTTACATCTGTCAGTAGGTGACGTCCACTACTCTGAAAACAACACGAAAAGCGAGTGCTGCGTGGGAATTTTAACAGACGACATTGCAAAAAAAAGCATTATTTAGGCTCTTAACACGTCTTAGCTAATTGACTACGTTTGGCGTACAGTGAGTGCTGTGTACGTTTCATTTTGTGCTGCGCTATCGCATTAATTCTAGTGATACAGTGATCTCATTTTAATTTCTGACATGATACCATTATCATACTCAGTACTGGCAACATCCAGTACTCAGTTAATATCAGACACGTGCAAAAATATACAATCTCAGCGTCGAGTAGTTAGATGTTTATCTGAATGAATGATCAGCATCCTGTATAATTAAGCTGGCTTCGAGCCATGTTCATCTCACAGCAGTGTGACGTGTGAATACAAAGCAAAGCGCTATAATCATTAACACTGACAGACCTACGCATATATTATATTAAATACTACAATCTTCTATTACACCAAAAACAGACCCTGTGATGGATTAGCAACATTCAGTGTAAGATTTCTAACAGGACATGACGTCTTGCAGAAATTGCTTTGAAAAGATTTTACAGGGGACGGTACTTTAAGTAATAATTATTATACAGAGGCATCTTTTTCACCCTCATAAATAGCCTAGCTAACATCCAGACATTAATTCTGGATCTTAGCACATCCGCGACCGGTTTCTTTATAACTGAACCTCCCCTTGAAATGGCTTCTTAGCCGTTATTTGACTCTGTATGCTCACATGTTTCCTTCTGTAAGTCACGTGACGCGGTATTAAAGTGCCTGCCTGACTTACACAACAGCCAATAGCGTTCAAGATATGCCGTATCTAAAAACCGGACAGCGGCTTAGCGAGCTAGCTAAATATGGAGAAGAGCGGAGAGATTAACGAGAGCTTTTTACTTACTCTTACTGATAGAGAAGCGACATTTTCCAGCTCAAGTCTAATTTTTGGTTTTTTGGTGTGCGGGAAGACGCACTGCCAAAAACGCATCAACGAACCACGTTTACTGCTAACAAGCTACCACTGCAGAGCAACACCCGCGTCTGGGGGCGGGACATCCATTCTAGAGAGCATTTAGTTGGACTAGGCGTGAGCGACGTGACAAAAACATCATATTAAATTATGCAGGTTTGCTCTCAAATGGTCGGCAATACACTAGTGTTTTATTTAATCAGAAAACTAATATGTCTAAAATGATTTATTATTATATATTAAAAAAAAACTTTTTAGAAAAATGAAACTATTTAAAACTCAAAAAAAGTAATAGTTAAATTTTGAGGTTAGAAATTTAACGTAAAAAATTTGCAAACATTTTTCAATTTTAATGTTAAAAATACTAAAATTTAAAATTTTAAATAAGTACAACATTCCAATCGGCATGTTATTAAGTGTATATAAAAAAAAATATTACAAGATATCACAACATCCCAAGAAAGCATACTGTGATATAACTTATTACGATATTAACGTCACCTGTATATTGTCATATTGTCTTAAATTGGATGATCACATTTTTGACAAGACATGAATTTCTTTAAAAAGAGAATATCCCCAAAACTATTCCCCCCCCCAGATATACCACTGTACCGGTGTCCAGAACACTTCGTCACATTTTCCTCGTCAACTAATGGATTCACCGTAAGAAATTTCTGCGTTGCATCTTGCGAGAAGGATCAAATACAGCCAACCCGCAGCGCAGATTTACAGCCGCACACACTGACATATCCAAACACACACCGCAGTGTCACTCTTCACACTCTCGTACCCTTTACTCTCACTGTCTCCTTCTGTCCTGTGACGGACAGCAGGGTGGGGGAGGGACTTCTTGGAGCTGACACAGTGACAGACGAACGAGAGATGCAGATCTACGTGTGTGTGTGTGTATGTGTGAGAGAGAGAGAGAGAGGGGAAATTTGGGAAATGAAAGTTAGACAGAGGGTATGATTAAGTAAAGTGAATAAAGTGGATATTCATGGTGCTGCTCGAACAGAAAGGCAGAAAGATTCGAATGATTTCCTGTTGATCTTATTCGTAATATCCAGTTGCTCTCAGACGACGGAATAAAGAGATGCTGCTTAATGCTGTTACAGAAAGCCACATGAACATGCAACTCATGATGACACACGCCTTTATCACATGCCGTTTCAATGTAACATTTGTGCACAGGGTGTTTCCACGACTGCGGTGCCGTAGCTCTAGTAGCTGTAAAAAATATAACTTTTAAAACACTGAATCTAAGAAAACTGGCATTTAAACAATAAAAAAACGGGTTACCCCATCTAATGCAACAATATGCAATTTATTATTATTATTATTTTTTATTTTTTACAAAGTTTCTTTGCTGAAATTGGCTGTATTTTGCTGTTAAATGAGTAACAGGGCTGAGCTTTTTTAGCATAAAATTAGCAAATACACAAAATGTGGTTAAGCAGCATCCATGCTAATGTCATGAGGACGTTAAGCACATTTTAATGATGTATTAACGTATTTTTTAAAAATAATAATTTACTGTCAGCCTATAGTTGACCTCATCACTCAATAACTCATTGCGAATAAACAAAAAAAAAATGAGAGAATTGAATTTTCTTCTTCTCGTGATCTTTAGGAAATTCCTGTTGAACATGTGACTTGTGGAATATTCCAGATGTTTCACAGGGGTGAATGTGTTCAGGTAACAGAGATGAGTGTGGATGTTGTCGGACATGCACGTATAAAACGTACATTTATTTTACTGGGTTGTGGAAAAGATTGTTTCGAGCAAGAGATGTTAAATGGATTAACACGTTAATGCAAAAATAATACGATTTATTTTTAAGTATTTTATTGTGATTTCAAGATAAAAGTGTACTTATAGTGAATTTGGAAAGATTTTATTAAGAGATTTAACTGAAATATGCATGGAGGTTGTTGCAAAGGACACTTTCTGTGTTTAAAATGTCTTTGGTCTTCATTTACCTACTTATTAATAAATGTAATATCAGTGGGACACAAATGGCACCCCAATCACGGAATCATCCATAAAGCTTCTACAAGGCAAATATTTCCCTCTCACCATCACTAGCAACAGATATAGTGCCAGTTAAACAGATCATAATATTACCCATAATGCTTTGCAAATGGTTTAATGGTTATCATTTTCATTTTAGTTATTAAAGTGTTTTAAGTAACTCTCTCACCCCCTCTGGCTTGGTCTCTCCATTCTCAGTGGGGACCGCCTCTTTCTCCTCCTTCTTGCCTTTGGCTCCACCCTTCTTTCCTTTTGCCGCTTTGTCGTCAGATGCCTTCTGCAAACACCAATCAAGACTCAGTTTCTCAACTCGACACAGCGTCATTGCACTAAACAATACTGCAAAATCACACCAAGCATTCAGGAAGTATGAACAGGGCAGAAGGTCAGCATAACGTAAACAAAGGTGGAAAGTTAAAGCTGTTACTTTGTTATACTTACTGTGTCATTTACCTACTATGTACTCTTACTTTCCATAAAAAAACTAACTTTTTACTCTTTGTATTTTCATTTAGTACATAGTACAAATCTATCTATCTATATATCTATATATCTATATATATATACACAGTTAGGTCCGGAAGTATTTGGACAATGACGGAGTTTTTGTGATTTTGCCTTTATACACCAC
>CM075018.1:4928774-4968601 GCA_037576675.1 Pangasius sanitwongsei | reverse complement strand
CTATAATCAGGATACTTCTATAATCAGGATACTTCTACAATCACGATACTTCTATAATCACGATACTTCTATAATCACAATACTTCTACAATCACGATACTTCTATAATCAGGATACTTCTACAATCACGATACTTCTATAATCAGGATACTTCTACGATACACAATAAGCATCTCAAACTATAGATTTCATACCAAACTGCAGGAACAACAGCGGTGCTGCGTTCAGGAAAAACTGATTTCAGTGATCATTTACTTAAAGGTGAAATAGTCAATATTTTTCATTTCTTCCTAGTAAAACCTGCCTTCTGGTCCCGAATGTTTGTTTGTATTTGGATTGGCCTCTCGCCAGTCGTTTTACAGACACGCCCCCAACGCCCCGTCACATCCTCATAAATCATTATGAGGAGAATCTTTGCACGTTTATCGAGTTGTAACTCGGCTTTCGAGCAGCTGAATGTCCGAGTGTGCCTGAAAGTCATGTCCTGACAGTCCTTGCTAATGCTAACTCTAGATGAACCACCATAAGTTTTAGGGGGCGGAGCTTTGTGTACATGGGTGGAAATGGGGACGGGCTCAATGATGATAAAAAAAAAGTTCTAAACTTATTCAACTCCATCCATTTAACCAAGACCTATTTTTCACAAATCTTACCTAATACACCTTTAACTGTTATTTTAATTTATTTTTTTAATACTAAAAAGATGGAAATATTACAAACTCTGTGCATTTTTTTTTTCATCTTAATGTTCTAAAGATCCAGTTTAAAATGTTACTTAATCAATATTTAATCAATATTTAACATTGAATCAATATTTAATATTTAATCAATATCGGCTGCTTCCAGTGAGAGTTTGTCATTGTTAATTAAAACATTCTACATGTTATCAAATGATGCCACAATGCCTGCGTTATCTCTGAAAAGAATACGGTAACATAATTTATCACGATATCAACATTCTATCGTCATGTTGCCCAGTCCTGCCCGGGAGAAGCAAATTTCGTGTCCAGGATATTCGTTTTTTTATTCATGAGGAAAGCAAGAAAGTAAACACTGCTTCCTACTGATGTTTGCAAAACAAACAATTTTTTTCGGTGTGTATGTGTTTACGTAAACTTGATGCGCTTCATGGAGGTGTGACGCACCTCGATGCTTTAAGTGGATGACGGCTGAACGTTTTTTACTCGGTGGATTAACTGGCGTGCACAGACGACAGACGATGTTTTCAGAAATCAGGAACATGCAGGTATGGTGAAACGCTGACAAAACCGAGCGAAATACAGTCCAAAGCTGTCCTACAACATGCAGTCACCTCAGCACCGAGAGAACGTAACTTGAATAAAACGTTTTTCGTGTGATTCAAGGACGTAACAGCACATCTCGTAGCCGAAACATTCACCAACGACTTGCTGACTTTTTAGCGAGGGAACAAGCGTGATGTGCTACATAATCATATCCACGTTTGTTGATCTTAGTCTGTACCTATCTAACTCAAGTATGTGACTGTGCAGCGCACTGGAGCTTTTAAGGTGGAAACACACTTCGGTTTCACCACACGTATGGATGTGCACGCAGCTGCTACGCGAGCAGCATTGTTCACATACTCGCTTGCGTATTTTATGTATGTTTAGAGGATTAAATGTAGCGTCCATTAGATGGCACGTCAGAGCCAAAACATCCCTGTGCCGCACTGCCTCTACTGTTTACGTTTACTGTTTACATTACCGCACGGATGTGTCACGTTAATTTCCGAGCATGCGCACAAGCGATCCACCAAATGACCACAGGATACGCATGGCATCCATCATGCACGTTTATAAACGTACAAACAGCACGGTTTAAATCAGCCTTTTCTCACCTGGTGGACTAAATAATTAATTAATTTTTTTGTCCGCTCTTGAATATACATAATTTTTCATGAAACAATGCAAGAAGAATTGAGTAGAAACTTACCGAGGACAGGCGCTCTGACCTCCGAGTGGGCTGAGAGTAACAGACAGAATGAGAGCGAGAGAGAGAGAACAAAAAAAAAAAATCTGTATTATTAAATTGTATAATCATTATTTGAGGGCATTTAGATGTCGTGAAGATATTAATAACGACACACGTCTTTACCGCATACATATACACATACTGCCCCAATAAAGTCAACAGGAATATGAAATCAACATTAACATCTCCTGAGTATTCGCTGTCCTAATGTACGAGGGCGAGTCAAATGAAAACTTTATTTGTTTATTTATTTATTTATTTATTTTAAATTTCTCATCGTTTATTGCAAATGCATGTCACAAAGGTGTATCAGGTTTTGGGTAGCAGTAGAAGGAGCTATTGAGAACAATGAACCAGAAGGGCATTTTTACTTTTGCGGCTACAAATTTAATTTCCTGTTTCTGTGATTGATTTTTCACTTTTAAGGTTTACATCTAACTCACCCTCGTGATTCGGAGTGACAAGAAGAACTAAACTGTTGTGCTTAATCTTTTAAGTATTAGTGGAGCAGCTAAACATCACTGCAGCTGCAATATATAAATGAACATAACTACACTTTGGTCATGTGTGTGTGTGTGTGTGTGTTTGTGTGTGTGTGTAGAACTCACCTCCTGCTTTGTGACTTTAGTAGAGTCTTTCCCCTCCGCTCCCTCAGGTGACTGAAGAAACACACACACACACACACACACACAATATGCATCATTTATTAGAATTTTAACAAGCACTTTGTCAGCATATGTTCAGTTTTGATTTTTCCCTGTGCCACACACACACATCTACTATTCAAACTATAACATATAACTATAAGATGGTGAAATATAATTATGCTTAATAAATCTATTTAAATTAAATCTTAATACATAGCCTGTCTTAATTATTACAAGAAATACACAATATCTATGTATGCAACACCTAACACAGTAACTCTGGTGTTTTTTTGTTTTGTTTTTCCAGATGCACTGTTTTAAATCTGCACTTTAGATGTTAAATGCAATGTTTTTCTAAACCTGAAATAATCAGTAATATAATAAAAAGAACACAGGATTGCTGTGTATTGGAGCTCACTAGTTTCAGTTTCAGGAATCTGTTAACTTTTTTGTGCTGAAATGAGCTCCGCCCCCAAGTAGAACACAGCTGACTGGCTCCGCCCCTTTCCCTTTTTTTAAAAGCTACTCAACTAGCCTATTACTGCATTCGATTTTAACACAGAAGTGGGAATTCGGAACATGGAATTATGTCGTGCTCGACCTCCGTGCTTTCTAAAAAGTGGGAAATAAACACGGACACTTCGTCTTTTGTTTTGCCAGCTAAGTGTGATGAGTGATGTATATTTACCTCCTCTAACAGTGAACTGTATAGTGTTTTTAACAAGCAAATATGTTAATTGATCTAAAGCACATACTTGTATATACATTATAACTCATTTACAGTTAAAGAAGTGCTACTTGTTTATTGTTGATGCTGTGAGCGGCCATGTTGATTTGACGTCACCTGCTGAACTCGTGGTTGAGGAGACAGTCCTGAGTTTCGGAGTAGAACGTTTTCTTTGGTTATTCCTAGTCGGAGTTATGAGTTTTACTCGAACGCATCGTCAGCAAAAGGGGTGGGGTTGGTTAGGGAAAAAGGAGCAAGCTTGTCAACGTTCTCACTGCAGTTTCAGTTCAGCTTAAAGAAGGCTCTAAACATGACGACCTGCTCCCTGAATTGAACAGCGTCTCCTGTATGACCGCAGTGTGATAAACTTTTAAGTCACAATATCAACACAACCTGATCTCGGGACATTCGTATAATTTTAAATGAACATGCGTCATGTGGGATTTTGTTCAATATCATACACACTGTAAGAACCACTGACCCTTTCTGCTTTTTTATACGACTTCACGAATTTCAGACCATACTGAATTTAAATCCAGCTTTTAAAATGCATTGTTTAAATTATAAATGTTATGTAACGTAGGAAAACTAAGGTTTTAGATGTCTGGCCTTAAATGAAGATAAAGTTAATTATATAAACACACACTTACCAAACAAGATTATAATAATGCTGCTATAATAATAATAATAATAATAATAATAATAATAATAATAATAATAATCCATGAGTGTTTGTATTACTACTACTACTACTACTACTTATTATTATTATTAGTATCATTATTATTAGTACTGTAATTATTGTGGTTGTTGCTATTATTATTGTTATTAGTATTGTTGCTGTTTTAATTATTATCTATAACGCATGAGCGTTTGCATTACTACTACTACTAATTATTATTATTACTATTATTAACAGTATCTTATTATTGAAGTTATTTATACTATTGTAATTAGTTTTGTTGTGATTGTGGCTGTTGGATTATTATTATTATTATTATTATTGTAAAACAATTGTAAACGACAAGGTAATAAAACTAAATAAAATTATATACTAATTATTGTACTCAGTACAATAAAGTTAAACGATGTTAATTACTTTAAAAAATAATGATAATGATTACTATTAGTAGTAGTAGTATGTACACAACACTCCATTTTCCACCTGACTCCTCTGCGCATGCGCAAGCCTCCTGCGTTTCTGTCCACTTCCAATACAGCGCGCGCTGACCTCTAGCACTAACTCACACGCGCGCGCGCGCCTTGGGTCTGTTAAAGAGCTTATTTTTTTACCGTCTTCTCCAGCAGGGTTTAGGTGTCATCATGTTTAAACATATTTTGTATATGATCCATCACCTTTTGTCGCAAATTGCTCTGACCGTTTTCTTTTTTCTTTTTTTCTTTTTTTTTTTTGCAGTGTCTCAGGGTCGCGCGCGCGGTGTCAATTGTCTGCGCGCGGCGCGCTCCCGAGGCGCGCGCGTGCGTGCGTGTGATTGATGTGCCAGTCGCTTACATACGGGTCTGTACAGCGCTGTGTGTATGTGTGTGTGTGTGTGTGTGTGAGAGAGAGAGAGAGAGAGGAGGAAGAGGAGGAGGCATGGGAGGAGGAAGAGGGGGTGTCGGTTCAAACAGGGTTATTAAATAAATAATAATAGCTTCTTAATCGATCAGCGACTCGGCGGTTTTATTAAAAGTCGCGTTTAAAGCTGAAAAACAAAATGGACGCAGAGCATCGCATCAGTGACATTCAGCTCAAGTGGCTCATAAAAAGCCGAGGCACTATCATGGAGGAAAACCTGCAACTGACGACGACGGAATAAAAAAACGGAAAGCACAAATATGACCACCAAGGGGAGATGTGTGTGTGTGTGTAAGAGTGTGAGTGTATGTGTGTGTAATTATATATATATATATATATGTGTGTGTGTGTGTGTGTGTGTGATGAAGGTCCAGCTGTAATGGTGTTAGAGCCGAAAAGCAGCACTGATTTGCAAAACTTACCGCTAAATGTTCGCTTTTACCTGCTCGACATTTTGGATGGATAGTAACCCGAGGAAGCCGAGCGCCTGGAATACTGTCCCTGTGGTGAAAAAGAAATAGAATACGAACTGAATTTTCTTACCTTCCTCTTGGGCATTTTTTTCCCCGCGTTTGTTTGTTTGCACTCGTTAAACAGTCGAGTTTAACAGGTCCGTGTTTTTAGCCCGTGAGTGAGTTTGTAACTACGACGGAATACTGGATCAATATCTAAAACACCTCCTGTAATAACATGTTAATAATATTCTGCTTCTCTGCGCCACCATTGGACACCTTGGCGCTCGCTCAGCCGCCGACTCGCGCTCCGATTGGCTCGCTGGGCTAATATGCAAATAGGGCAAGCGGGCTGATTGGTTTGCACGTGTTGTGGCTCTCGCTCTGATTGGTTACGCGCTTTTTTTCTGAAGCAAATCACAGCGCGAGGGCAGCGGATAGGTTTAAAGGTGCAGAAGAGACAGAAGGCAGAAGGTGACGAGCAGCCCTGGTTGCCAGGTTCGCAGTTTTAACGCACTAGTTTTGAAAGAAGTTTTCAGATGGAAAAGCATGTTCATGGGTGGTATTTTTTTGGTTCCCCCAAAAGCAAATAATCATAATTAAATCTAATCAATTTTGGCAAATAAATTCTATGGTAAGCAAAGGGAAATGTAAAAACGGGTAGTGTATCAATAATATACAGCGCCATTTCTGTTTTATCATATAAAGCAAAGACCGGGAGATTAATATGCGAAATATTAGGAAATATAATGCGTATCGCTTTTACATTGTTCGAACTTTTTGGTCTAGTTCCAGGTCTTTTTGTGCCTCTTTTTGACACGTATTTAGTTTGGAGATTTTGCTGTGACCTGGCAACCCAGCGAGCAGCCAATCCGCGCGTGACACCGCGAGCTCAGCTCTCTGGGAAACGTATTTCTAGTTTGGCTAGTTCTCTTCGTGGTGAAATGACACAAACAGGACCTTTATGAACACAGAAATCGAATTCTAATGTTATAATAATATAACAATAGCTAAAAATGCTTTCTCTATTTTTTATTAAACACATTATTATTTGCGATGTTAACAGTTAGACGTCAACACCGTTCACCACTCACGCGCTGCTCGACATCCAGGATATGAATCGTTTTATAACCCTGAAAAAACAAACTGAAGCTTTACACTGACATGAATGCGAATTAGGATATCAAATGCTTCAAGTGATATGACATTACACCTATCTATAGCCTTGTGCACATGCGTCAACCACGTGATTTAAAAGAACAGCGCACGAGCCAACAAAGCCCATCCCTGTACAATGACCTGACAATGGAGGACATTGAACATCAACATCACACAACATGGATGTTCCTCTAGAAGCTTACTGTGTGCACAATCAGAGGTTTCCTGTGTTTGGATGAGGGTTTGGTCCTATTTACAAACCTTAAACCAGTCCCAAGTGAAGAACAATCCAGCACAGTGGAACAATCATCTCATAGCTCAGTGTCCTTCTGGTCCCCTCTGTTTAGACAACTGTGTATTTCTACAGAAATTACAATCCACTACATTGTTTTTAACCATTTAATTCAAATCAAATCACATGATACAAAACCATATCCTACACCATACTGCACATTTAAATGATCTACCAAACATACTAAAATGAATATACTCAGCAAAACGTGTCAAATTATCTAATCACGTTTGCAAATATCGACTGGGAAGAAAATATAAAGGCTTGCAAGTGTGTGGTAGTGGTGCGCTTTATCTCATAGTGACTATGATCAGTACAAAGCAGATCCAACAATATCTCTAACTGAATATGGAATATATGGAATATATATGGGGGTCCTAAAGTCTGAGACCACATTGAAAATGTCAGATTTTAAAAGTGAAGTGACGTGTAGTCATACTCGGAATTTGTGCTCTGCATTTAGCCCATCCAAGTGCACACATACAGTAGTGAACACACACACACACACACACAGCAGTGGGCAGCCTTTTTTACTGCGGCGCCCGGGGAGCAGTTGGGGGTTCGGTGCCTTGCTCAAGGGTCTCACCTCACTCGTGGTATTGAGGGTGGAGGAGAGCGCTGGTCATTCACTCCCCCCACCTACAATCCCTGCTGGACCTGAGACTCGAACCCACGACCTTCAGGTTCACCTTCGGGTTACAAGTCTGACTCTAGGTCTCTGTTTAACTGTAAGCAAATGTGTGATATTGAGCATGTTAACTGCTTTGTACAAAAGGTCAGATTTTCCTCATGTCTAATCTCTTCATGTGATCAGACGACACCCTGATGGATTTGATCTAAAATGGATCGTAAGGTTTTGAGTAAACTCGCGGAGTCCATGCCAGCTCGAGTGAAGCACTCTGTCAATAGGGGACGTACTAAATACTAAGAAACTCTGAAATTCGTGTAAATATTTCAAAGATTCTCCTTTTCACTCAAGTTGTTGTCAGTAATGTAAGTTTTAATAAAAACCGTTGCATTAAATTAGAAAAGAATGCGAAATAGAAGCATTTTCACTAGTGCTCTCAGACTTTTGGACCCCGCTATATGTATATATGCGTATATACTCTTTTATAAAAAATAACAAATAAAATATAAAGGTGTACATGTGTGTTGTAGTGGTGCTCTGTACTCTTTAGCTCATAGTGACTTAGCTCTAGCTCAGCACTTCCCCTGAGACAAAATACATCGAATATAACACATACGTCTTTCACAAGTGCTCACCATAAAGTTTGTGGACATCCACAATTTTGGGATTTACAGGGTGATTTTAATCTATTTTAGATTTTATATATATATATATATATATATATATATATATATATATATATATATATATATAAGATATATAAGTAATTTTAATTCCTTGATTGGCCATTGACTAAGGAAACATTATACTATAAATATACTACTTGAAGAGAAGAGAACATGGATCTAAATTAACAGTGGTGTGCAAATATATCCATGTAATATTCAAAGTCATTATGGCCTTATGTAGCATTTACATATTGCTATAATGTCCATGTTAGTGCAATAAATTAAGTTTGTAAATGTATGTATTTCTGTTTAAGGAGTTCGAGATAAACCTGCCATTATTTACCTATTTACTTTTTCATGAACAAGTGGAAATTCTGTCCTTAATTTAAACATACATGAGTTTTTTTTTTCCAGTGTAACTCATTAAACAAAAAACATGGTGGTTCATGGTTTCTCTCCCCTCAGACATTCAGGACATGGTTTCCCAGAAGTGCTTCGGTGTAAAAATAATAGTAAAATATAGTCATGACATGTAACGAAACACCATTTGTTAGGATGCTTTTTAGCGCTGAGGTGTTGGATATTTGCTGTGCTCTGGAGATGTGGTCAGAGTTGTAACTGAAAAATATTAGTGTTTAAGTGGATCAGTCTAGAGCAGGGGTTCTCAAAATGTTTTGCAGCCAGGGACCCCCTTTACCTATAAAATAAATTAAAAATAAATTCCACCCACCCTCTTGGCACACATTTACTTCACAAACATAATCTAAATCTAAAATTATGCTTATAATTGAAATGTGTACAATAATATTCTGGCTATATATATTAAAGTTTTATTCCTGAAATTTCTGCCAACACCACACATCAGGAATTAAACGCTGTAATATATATCCAGAATATTATTGTACACATTTAAATAATAAGCATAATATCTGATTTAGATTATGTTCATGAAATAAATGTGTGCTGAGAGGGTGGGTGGAATTTATTTTGATTTATTATTATTACATATTTATTATAAAGAAGTCAGTAACAAATATAACAACTTTGATAATCTGAATTTGTGGTTTGGTGCTTTATAATGTAGTGCAAACGCCACAGATCGGAAGTTAACAGAGAAAACTATCATATCTCATCACAAGAATAACACAGAGTAAATCTGTCTGTGTTTATGATAAATTCAGTAAAAAAAAAAAAAAAAAATCCCTGCCCCTAAAAATCCCTGCTGGAAATAATAAAAAGTATTCCAGTATTCAACATTTTCTCATATAAGGGTAGGTCAGGAAGGACATTTTGGTATCAAATGCTACAGTGTCTATTAAATCTTTTAAAAACTTGGAACATATTCTGATGTAACTATGCGTCAGCCAATCGGAGGCGATCTGGGACGAAGCATCTGCATTTGAATGAGTTTATTGGTCCTATGTTTATTCATTACGAATGTCCTCATGAACCTGACGTAGCAGTGTGTCAGGAATGAAATTTAAATTTTGAAATATATTAAAATATATACACCTGTTTTTACTAATAGACTCATCTTTAAATATATTAAGACAACAAAGTGTAAAATATATATATATCATTCTAAGACTTCTTTAGTTCATAATCATAGTAAAGTTTCATGCAGGCCAGATTATATATATATGCCAAATATACTGTATCTATTGGGTTTTCATGTGCTTATATTTTCTTCACAGAGGTCATTTCTGTTTGAGATGAAAATGGAGGCTATGGAAATTTACCAGGTGTAAAGATTAAATATCACTGCAGTTTATTTCAGTGACTTCCAGGAATCTGCCTCTGCAGCTTGGTACAACCTGAGCTTGGTTTTCATTTTAAAAAAAAGGAATCAACTTTGTCTACAAAAGTATGGAAACTTCCTCATTCTCTCTGTGCTTCAGAAAATGAACGATCTCAATGAGATGCTTCTTCATAGAATGACTTCCTCAATGTCATCATCGAGTGTCGTAATGGCCCTAACAGCCGGGCCACTCTCGGAGACGTGCAGCGTGGTCCTTTTCAGCCTGTTGGGCGTCTCTGCGTCTCTTCTTCGTCCACTTGATGAAGATATTGTGCTGGGAGAACTCACGAGCTCCATCTTGCTGGGTGACTCATGTGGCACAGACAAGGCTGCAGACCCGAACAGCTGCTGCATGAGGTTGGACTTCTTCTCCTTCTCAAGACCACTAAGGTCCATCCCTCCATTCTCGTCTCCTGATGCCTGGTCCACAGTCTGGCTCGGGCTCCGGTGTCCGAGACCTGCTCGAGGGGCGGGTTTACCAAACGATGGAGCATAGCTGCCAAAGGTGAGGTCAAGATCCTGATTGGTTTTCTGTGATCTCAGCGCTCCGCCCCTTTTCCCGGTCTTGGGTGTGCTCAGATACTCGTGAGGTTCTGCGAAGCTGAAGATGGAGGTGTTCTGATTCCGAGGAGGAGTGCGAGTGCTTCCTGTTTCGTCATGGAAGAAGCCGGAGTCCTGTGCCTGAGCCTGCATGTCGATCTCATGCATTTTGGCCAAAAGTTGGTCTTTGCGCCGGCGGTCTTCTTCTGCACGCTCCTGATTGGCCTGGATCTCCTCCTCGCTCAAGCGTGGCTCTTTATCTTTACCTTTCTCTTCCTCAGTCTGCCACTCGCTTCTCCGCTTCCTGTCCTCTTCATCTCGGTCCCACCCTGTCACAAGCGACAAATAAGGTATTTGAATATGCACACAAGAACAGGCATGACATTGCTCTGTGGTCTATAATGCACAATGTGCCTATGTCTACATGCTAGAGAGCTGTTTGTTCTATTTCTACAGCTCTTATAGAGGTTATACTTTACTACTTTCCTACCTGTGTATGTCAGTAAATCCAAACGGCAGTTTAAGACAACACTTCTATTCCAACAATTCTGAGCTGCTTCATAGCAGCAAGTGATAAAATGAAAACATTTTAAAAGGAAATTTTCTATCAGCGACTCATGGCCATCTTCATGTCTATTTGAGATTAAAAAAAAATGCTTTATGAAACACCTGTACACTTGCTCATTCATGCAATTATTGAAATTAACCAATCATGTGTCAGCAGTGTGATGCATAAAATCATGCAGATACAGGTCAAGAGCTTCAGTTATTGTTCATATCAAACAGCAGAACAGAAACACGTGGCATGGTTGTTGGTGACGGGTTGATTTGAGTATTTCAGAAACTGCTGATCTCCTGGGGTTTTTACTGTCAGATCTGTGAGCGGAAAGGCCTTGTTGATGAGAGAGCTCAGAGGAGAATGGCCAGACTTGTTCAAGCTGACAGGAAGGCTCTGGGAACTCAAATAACCGCTCTTTACAGCCATGGTGGGCAGGAAAATATGACACAGTGTGTCAAACCTCGAGGTAGATGTGCTACGACAGCTGAAGACCACATCGGGATCCAGTCCTACCAGCCGAAAGCAGGAATCTGAGGCTACATTAGGCACAAGATCATCAAAACTGGATGGTCGCCTGGTCTTTATACTCAAACCAGTCCGATGTCACTCTAATGTTTGACGTGAACATTATCTGAAAATCTTGACATGTATCCGCATGATTTAGTGCACTGCGCCACTGCCACATGATTGGCTGATTGGATGCACTGCGCTGCTGCCCTTTTAATGCGTTGTGTATTTAACATCCAATACAAACGTCATGCCATTTTCTACACTTAAACTAAGAGAAGTTCTCATGGGTTCACTTGTGCAATCATGCCATAACACTTAATGTATGCATTATTGCAGTGCTTTACAGCATTGCAGTAAATTTTTACTATGGTTTTCCATGACAGTTTAGATATCAACTGGAGACGCACCAAAATCCTGGCCTTTAAGACATATTTCAGCTGAAGATGTTAGACACCGTTTCTGAAACAATGAAAAAATTCTCAAATGGCAGTGCCAAAGCACAAAGTGTAACTACAAATATAGGCTAATGGATTTCATTGCCTTGGATGACTGACCGTTCTTTGCTGTCGATGATGAATGATGGATTTCGTAGGCTAAAAGAGCACACTGAGCCTCATTACAATGCTGAGTCGACAACTGTACAAATACACGTCTACCAGAATTATAGTGTTAGTATAGAAGTATAGTGTTATTGAAGCTGACATTATTGAGCGTCTGGCTACAGATATTTCATTCTTCAGTCCTACTACCGAACAAAAAAAGATCTTTTTTTTTTTTTCCAGCTTCAGCTTCAGGCCAGGAATTTTCATTTCAATAATTTAAATAACTGACATTTTGTACACTAGTAAACACCAGGCCTCGATTATCAAGCTGTATACGATCGGTGTTTCTGTGTAAATTGTTAGTACGTGCGTTTCCACAAGACATTTGGTATTCATGAAAATCCCGCGAATATCAGAAGATCGTTCGTATCCTACTCGTGCTCCTGAGTGCGTGCAAATTTACACATAAGAAGACTAACTAATGTAAAACTCGACTTGATCGACTTCAATTCATATAATTTGCATGAATTACTGCACGTTTATATCTGGAATATGCTGTCGAGTTTGAATTGCTTATTTTTATTACTTTACAGCATTTAGCACAAGCCCTTATGCAGAGCGTCTTATAGAAGTGCTTTGGAGTTTTTTAAAAAAAAAAAACACATCCTCATGCTTGTTCACTAGGTCAGGGACTAAGTGTACCGTCAATAACATTTAGTGAAAACCAGTCTTTTTATATTATTGAAATTAATTAAAGAATATAAAAAACAAAGAATGCGAGCACAACACAAACCCATACATTAAAACAAATCACTCAATTATGAAATGGCACCGTATAAACGGAAATGGCCGGTCTGTCTGCGCATAGCTGTAAGCCATAAACAAATACCTCAGCTGATGGAAGATTTAGCGCACACATATTATCATTAATATTATATATAATAAAATATTTTTTATTGGCTTAGAAGTGAGTCAAAATAACTTCCACTTCTGTTTTTCAGGCTTTATCCTGCTTGTTCATTTCCTGCTTACAGCTCTCTGTGCACTTGAACTTTCATACAGTTTTGTGGGCGTCACCAAATGCAATTCAGCTGTGCTGTGCCCGCGCTCGGTGATTTATACATGATCAGCCTTTCTGAAACCTTTGCAAATCCAATTTCCAGTTTAGTCTGGTTATGCAAACATTTACACACAACTTTACTAAACGATCGATACATGAGGCCCAATTTTGCCATAAAATTACTAGTTTGTTTTGCAGCCTCAAAGAACAAAGCACCAAATGTAACCAATAAGCATATGTACCTTGGTTATGTCATGTAGCTGAGCATATAAACTTAATTAGAAATAGAAAAAATAGAAGTTATTCTGTAATATGCTGAATGCTAAATGCAGGAGAGTTTTTACAGAATTCCACAACCAAATGTCCCATTAGGTTTACACTATTAACCTCTAGGAAATAAAAATCCTCTCAGTGACTCACCATCTCTTTGCCTCGTCCCCTTCTCTTCATTCAGGTCGAACTCAAAATTTATTCTCTGCTTCTGCACCTTCTCTTTCTCTTTTGCAATTTCTCTCTCTCTTTCCCTAAGTCTGTCTCTCTCAGTCTCCTGTCCCTCCATCTCCATCCCCCGTGCTCTTTCTTCCTCCTGCTCTCTTGACGTCTCCTGAATCCTTTGCTCTTCTGCTTCCGTCTGTCTCTGCTCACTGCTTTGCCGCTCCTGACAGAATATTTGAAGAAAGAAAAAAAAAAATGAGTCAGAAAAATACATGGTGAGTTTTATGTGCAGAATAATGACAGAAGTCCTTCACTGATGTACACAATACTTTTAGCATGATTTGGCCGTTCACTTACAGAGCTGTAACATATTTTAAACACTTCATTTTACAGAATCCTTTGTCCTTTGTCATAAAGGTAAGGGGGGGAAATGTGGCGTCACACTCATAACATGTTTTGCTGCTGTGTATAGAAAATAACAAAACTTTCAGAGCTCCAAATCAAGGGAATCAGTGCAAATCAATGGTGGCGGGTGGTTTTTAAAACATAGAAAAGTATATTTCGTCACTATATGGACAAATGTCACACCGATATATATATACTATAGATACTGTAGAGTGTCTTTGTATGCTGTAGCATTACAATTTCCCTTCTCTGGAACTAAGAGGCCCAAACCTGTTCCAGCATGACAATGCTCCTGTGCACAAAGCGAGCTCCATGAAGACATGGTGTGTGAAGGTTGGACTGGAAGAACTCGAGTGTCCCGCACAGAGCCCTGACCTCAACCCCACTGAACACCTTTGGGATGAACTGGAACACCGACTGCACCCCAGACCTCCTCGTCAGTGCCTGACCTCACTAATGCTCTTGTGTCTGAGTGAACACAAATCCCCACATCCAAAATCTAGTAAAAAGCCTTCCCAGAAGAGTTTAGGTTATTATAACAGCAAAAAGAGGACTAAATCTGGGATGGGATGTTCAACAAGCACATATGGGTCATGATGGTCAGGTGTCCACAAACTTTTGGCCATATAGTGTATATATCCGTGTGTCTGTTTCATCTTTTGGGCTGGCTTCCTGTTTTTATTTCTTAGTCGCTCCTCATAAGTAAGGACAAATCAAAGGACTTTTCTAAAAGCAGCTCAGAACATCCTGCGCCTCTGACTGGTGCTGATATGTTTAAGTTTTAGATGCCAGTCATGTTCATTACTGTTTCTGTGATTGGCAGTTGGCGTGACCATATGGAGAAGCCGTGTGTCTGGCAGGGACAAGCGAAGAGTGCACTCCAATAAACTTTGAGATATCTTTTTCTATGCAAAAATCAATATCATGAGGATTCTGATCATTCAGCCACACAACACTCATTTAACTGCCTCACACCAAAAGGTTCAGAAAATCCGGTCTGATAAGCTCCAAGCCTGGAAGTTTGCTTCCAATTCTAAAATTTTGTCAGAAAGAGCAAACCTGGGGTAAACTCAGCTGCAGTGAGGCTAAGACGTCCATTCAGTCCTCTCAGTAGCTGGAAGATAGGCTGTGGTTTACTGACACGGTGCTCCAGTCAGTGATTAAGTAAGAGGTAAACTGCATGTGTAATCTAAATGTATGCTAAATAAGGAATAAAACATCATGGGGCATGCTGATATAGAAAAATGGAGAGACTCCTTTCATAAATGTTATTTAAACGTCTTCTTCCAGAAAACTTCACCATATCAACAATTATATGTTTTTCTGTGTTAAATACCAACATGTTATTTAATCTGTTTATTGTTAGGTTTAGATTATGCTGTACCTGTGTCACTGTGAATGAACTGTTACTATAAAACCGCTAATTAGAACAAGCGCGTTAGCATAAACCTGTGATATAAACCTACACCCGGGAATAATGTCAGAGCTGCCATTTAGAAAGCAGCACTGGAGAATAACAAGACCATCTTCATCCTGGGATTATCCCTAATCCTGAGCTATCTTTAACTCCGGGTTCTGTTTCATGCAGCAGCATGAATGAATTAACAAGTCTACTGCTCAAATTGTTGAATAAATCAGGCTGCAAGCTTGTACCTTGCACATACTTTCAGCTGACAAACTCACACTGTGAATATTTTTGCTTAAAAAGAAAGAAGAAAAACAAAACAAAACAAAAAAAACCCCCAAATGTACTAGTATTAATGAAGTGCATATGTTAAGGGGTAAATTAGAGTTGCATGATGGCAAGTAGCAAGGCAAGCACTCGGATAAATTCTTTATCCCGTGATTCTGACTCAGAGCAGGCCGTTGGACTTGTGATTCGACAGTGAGTAAAAGCAAAATTATGCACCATCTTAAGATTACATGTTAATATTTTGCAAAAAAAAAAAATGGATGCAGGAGTTAAATGTAAGTGTAAAAGAAAAGAAGTGGGAGTAGTTTTGCATCTCATTGGAAGCTCTCACAATCAGCCATATTTAGCTGAGCTTTTAACACATTACACCCCAAAACCTATTTCCTATTTTTATTATATCTCCTATTTCTGCCACTGCTGTTGTGGAATACAGCTCGTGCAAGGAAGCTGTTAGAAATCTGTTTCTCCATACTGTATTCTATTCCTCAGTATGTCTGTTTTTATTATTTTTATTGTGGTCAGAAGTTAGAACTCATAAATACCTTCTGATCTTTGTTACAGGTTGGCCACAAAGAGCTGAGTTTAACATGATCAGGACCCTACACTCACCCAACCAAGCGACAATTCGACAAGCGACACTGGAACTGAGATTTTCTATGCAAATTAGGTATGACGCAGTAAAGTAACAAATCCAAACAACTTTTTCAAATCAGTCCTATGGTGCGTGTGGTCAGACCTTTCTAAAGTTCCCCACTCACAACTTTAGTTCCTACCTGCAATTAGTTCTCATTTACTGTTTTGTAGAAAAACTCTTAACCAAGGTTTCATCTTATCATGTCATATGCAACCTTTCAACAAATGTGTATAAAGACTTTATGAAGAAAAATAAAGCTTGGAACAAGGTAGCAAAGGTCATTTGTGCCTCTGGTGAGTTTATGTAACTAGTACAGTTAGCCTGCTTTGCTAATCTGCCAACGAAGCTAGGTAGTAGCATCAGGAAATGGGGCTGCTTCTCTGCAAATGCTACTGGGGCATTACACGTCATCGAAGAAAACACAAATGGAGTGATGTACCGGGATATATTAGAACAGAATTTAATCTCATTTGCCTGAAACTGAATCTGGCAAGAAGATGGATGTTTCAACAACCCCAAACATACAGCCAAAATAACTCAAGTCTGCTTTATTAAAAGAAGAATGATTTTTGAAACCCTCGTAACCTTCAGTAACTGTAGACCATTTGCCAAGAGGAATGGGCCAAAATTGCACCACCATTCTGCAAAAAAGCTAATTATGCTGTGTTTGAGGTGCCTTGTAAGTGTTGATTTGCAAGTTGTAATGATGTCATTTCCCACCACGGCACGTTTAACATGCAAAGTGGAAAAAAAGGACGCCTCCTCAAAATGTCTTTTGTTTGCTCTGTCAGAGAATGTAAAGCTCATAAAAAGCTACGTTAACTGCATCTTTACAGTTACAGGCCTACAGTGGTTATTGGTACTGGTCTACTATAGTGAACGTCAAACATTCCTGCAACATTCTGAGCTGAAATTGCAGCACAGCAACAACCGAGGACAACAGTGTGTAGCATTAGCAACAAGCTAGCCAGCTAACGTTAAAGATAACGTGAGTGATGACTACCTTCTCAAAACAGTAGTCAGTCTTATAATCAAATACTGTGTCTGTATGTTTACTGCTCTAAAAGCACTCCTGCTATAAACTCGTTTAAAAGCAGAGAAGCCAGTTTATACTGTTCACAGTGTGAGCAGCCATGTTGATTTGATGTCACTCCGTAAACAGGAAGGAACTGGTAGTTGAGTAGACTAGCCCAAGTTGACGAGGGGGCGATTTCTGTGGCTTTTACCGGTCGTAGATGGGGAATTACAAGTTGCACCTTCGTCTTGAACACAGCATTACTTCTTCCCATAGACATCTCAAAGGTAGAAATAACTGGGAAGTGTGAAAGCTAGAAAGGCTGAAAGTTTCATATAAATGAATAAGTGTTAAATCTAGGCGCATCATAAACTCTGCTTCAGAGAAAGAGGCTTGCCTTCAGCGACAGGTAGTCATCCGTCCGGTCATCGCAGGAAAACTCACTGCCATTAGTGATCGCAGGAGGAGGAGAGGGGAAGTCTAGAGAGAGCTTCCTGTCTTCAGTCTGCACTGCTTTACTGCTGCTTCTACTGGCACCTGAAGAACCAAAAGAAGATACAAACTGTAGAAAGTGTACAATTATAGACTGTAACACCTTTTTCCCAAACCCTCTCATATATGCTACCTTAAAAACATGTATGTTAAAATGCTAATCCTGCTACCATAATATATCTAATAGCATGCCATTGTTTGTACAATGCTAACTGGTCACTGGTTTAGCAAGCAACTCCAGACTCTACCTTTCCTCCTGGTGGAATCTTCTAAATCTTTCTTTGAAGCCCCTCTCAGCATTCGATTAGCATAAATGTTCCTAGTGTCCAGCTCCCTTTCTCGCTCCTAAAATTACGTTACAAACAATTATAAACCAAACAGAGGCAATAAAATATCAACATGGATAACAACGTTGTTTGTGTACGTGCCAAGCACCAGCTATTTTCTGCATGTTTAGGTACCTTTAGTTTGGCACATAGCTTGCCCGTTTCCTCTCGCAGTGTTTGGATTTCCTGTAGGGCATCGTAGGTTTTCTTCCGCTCGCTCACCAGCTGCCTCTGAAAACTCCCTGCACTCAACTCCATGTTCTTCTCCAATTCCTGAGAGCAGACACACGCCACACACTCACGGCATGAATGCAGACTAATTAAAAGAACTAATAAGTAAACACATTATAGCACAGGGGTTCCCATGCTAGCCGTCACGACCCTTGATTTACAAATGGGTTTGCGAGAGAAACTCACAATCTCCGCTTTTCTGTCCCTCTTTTTTTTTTTTTTTTAAACAAATGAATATTAGAAACACGGAGACGGATTTTGTGCGCTTATATTGTGAAATGTAACCGAGTGTTTGAATTTTACAAACCTCTTTTTAGCTTTCTAGATTAACACTTTTGAATGAAAGGTCAGAGTTTTCGACCATGACAACAATCACGATGACAGTGGAAAGTTTTAAGAGAGACGGAGCTCGTCAGTGTGTTTAACTTCACTGTGCTTAAAGTCGCTAAACATTTTACAGTTTGACTTGGTAACCTGATGGAAAGGGATGCTTTGGCTCTGACGTGCCATCTAGTGGATGTCCCATTTAATATAGATCCTCCGGCTGTACGTAAGATGAACAGTGAGAGGGTGAGCAATGCCGCTCACGTTACCGCTGCCTCTGCACGTGCCAAGTGCAAAACAGACCCCAATGCTTTACAGCGGGCCGTATTACATTACCCTGGCATGGATTATTTTCCTATATCACATTTCTAATTAGACTGGTGAGTCAGTGCAGGGAATATTCATTTGTTTTTTAGCCACTTACGTTACAGTAGTCCTTTATTATAAATGTGGAATTTAAAAATGTCAGGTGGTCAAGGCTTGGGGTCACAGAAAATTCATAATGTCCATCTGGGGTCATTGGGGTCATTCTATAACCACTATTATCGCAACTGTAGCATATTTGTGTAAAAAGAGCAACAAATAAGTGGAAGTATGTACAGTATGCAGAATATAGAGAGTGTACGCATGTAAGTATGCATTGAGTGCTTAAGTTTTCACCTTCACTCTGCGCTCACTTTCCTGCGCTTTGATCTGGGTGTGTGCGAGCTTGCGTGCCAGCTCGTCTCTTTCTCCGAGACGCTGGTCGTCTGCGAGCTGCTGCAGTCTGTGCAGCTGGTCTCGGCAGCGCTGGAGCTGCGATTCTGCCTCTGTGCAGCGGCGCTCGGCCATACGCTCCTTCTGTTGACTGCGCCGCAGCCTCTCTCGTAGGGTGTGCGTCTCATTGTTGTGGCGCGAGATGAGCTGCGAGATCTCGCTCTCCGTGTCGCTGTAGCGGTGCAGGGCCTTCTCGTGGCGCAGCTGAAGCTGCTTCAGTAGACGGTTTTCTCGCTGTAGCTCGTCGGTGCGCAGCTGCAGCTCAGCCAGTGCGTTCTTCAACTCGCTGATCTTCAGCAGGCGGGCAGACAGCAGCCGCTTGGTGACCAGGTCCAGGTCTTTGGGAGGAGCATCTTTACCGAGGCTCTGAGAGCGCAGACCGCCGGAGCGCTGCTGAGGGGGTAGGGAAAGGGGACCCGGACGCCGAGGTACACCCTTACGCTCTCCTGCAGGGAAGAATTTCAAATGTCAGAAAATTCACAAAACAATTACACGAATATCCAGTTGTTTTGCTAAATACTGAACTTGTATTGTCTTTTCTTACATATTTTACATTCTAAGACTATATTCTTCCACATGTACAAGTCACGATAAATCACATATTCGTATTAATTGAGTAATGTTTAAAGACCAAGAGAACGAATATATAAAACTATTTATAATACACAGCACACCATCATAAGAAGAATGAGAGAAGAATGAGGTGTGACTCAACGTGTACAAAATATCAGTAAGGGGAATACCAAGAACAGACCAGGAAACACACACACACACACACACACACACATATATATATATATTTTGTGCTGTCTTTGTGCCATCTGTTGGCCATTTGTGGCAATGTATGCTGAACCAAATTATGTATAACTGCCTGAAATCAGCCGTTGGTCTTTCCAAAAAATAAGAAGGCACATTCACACTTTTGAATGAAAGGGAAAATTTCAAGACTGTCCCTTTGTACTACAAGTATCTGTAAGGCAAAAAAAGGATTCTGAGCGTAATACTTATTAAATGAGGTTTTAAGTTTATAAACCCTTTTCACCTTCTCATACCATCATCTTAAACTCTTAGACTGCAGTATGCATGCGTACTTGCTTTCTGTTTTTCAGATACACACTGTATATTTTGGCCTTCGGGGAATAGTTTGCTGAAAAATACAATTTTCCCACTTACTCCAAATGTCGCCAATCATTCAGACAAGTTTGGTGTGAGATGTTTGCTCTTTTAGCTTTGTACTGGAGCTGCGAGGGTAATTTTAAATATTTCACTCAAAATAGTTTTCTTGGCACTAGGATAATTTATTACGATACTGGTATTATATTACGTCATGACACACTTTTCTGAGATATTATCACAATAGCTTTTTCTAACTACAACCTCTAACTGGAAGTATCTGATTTAATGTTAAAATTTTGTACTGAACCTTTAAAATTCTGACATTTATTTATTTATGTAGGTTATTATTATTATTATTATTTGTTTTTAAATCATTTCCAGTTTAAAGTTATTTATTTTTGTACACAGTACAGACATGAGTTTTATAGCTTTTTTTTTTTTTTGGCAACACTACTGTTTTGCTGTCAGTGTATATATTGTGATAAATATCTATAATATTTATAATCTTTATAATTTAAGCTTAAATAATATCATTTGCATAATGTCCAGCTTTCCAGTACAATTCTCTTTCGCAGTTTTAGGGGGTGGGATGATACTAAACTGCTTGAAGTTTGAAAAAAAAAAAAAGAAAAAAAGAATTATTGCCATCTTTTAAAGTTCAAGGTAAAGGTGCCAGATGTTTCTTCACTGAAATCATGTCAGATGTTTTAGTTTATATATACTGTACATGCGATACATACTGTCTGTGCGTGTGTGCGTGTGTGTGTGCGCACATGGGCGTACCTGTTGGGTGTATGGGGCTGCTTGAGGCTCTCTGTGTCCTCGCTCCTCTGTGTGGTGATGGAGAAGGAGACCGTGGTGAGAAGGACCTGTCAGACAGCGAGGCGTTCTCGTAATCGTCTGAGTAGGACGAGGCACTGCTCTGGTCTCCGTCAGAGATCCGATCCTTATCAGGATCCCTGTTCCGCTCTCGTGTCCTGGTCCGGGCTCGATTCCCTATCGAGCTCTCGTTATGCTCACGGAGCTTCCCGTTCCGTTTTCCTGACAAAGCCGAGTCTTTCGAGTCACTGCGGCGGGACACTCGGACGCTCTGTTCCGATTCCCTCATACGGTTATCCTCAGCGTCATAAGAATCCATCGCTGTCCGAGCGACACTGAAACAGAGAGTTTAATCAGACGCTGCGTGCACATGCTCATCCTGGCACAGATACACATTACCTTCACTAATACTGTACTTCTGAATATTATCAATATAACCATGTCTAACTTCACTGTTTATTACAGCAACAAGTATATAATAAAAAGTCTATATTTGTATTACCAACTGTTTATTGTTGAATCATTGATGACTAACAGTTTTTTTTTTTTATATTTCCTTTTTATTAAACAGAAGATTCTGAATTTGAACAATAACATAACACGTTGTTAGCAAACCAGAATTTCCTGAAACCTATTATAGATTGGTAAAATATCTTCTAGGTATAGATGTGATATTTTTCCCCTTATACCACAGCACTGTTGAATTCTCGATTCTGATTGGTTGAAAGGTGTGGATTCACTTTCTATAACAGCAGCTCTGAGTATTTTCAGCTACAAGGTTTATAATAATAATAATAATAATAATAATAATAATAATAATAATGTGTTATAATACGTTATAGTTTCTATAGTAACAACTTCCACAGGGACTTGTATTTTCAGAAGCGCCACATAAACAATTTTTTTTTTTTAAATATGTGTGTAATTGTGGATATGGTGTAACGATTTTCTGTAACGAATATTTAGCATTTTAGGGAGGAGTCTCCAGTGTCAGAGCTTTGTAACAGTCAGAAGTAAATCTTAAACACATTAAACGCTTAAAAGTAAACTTTGACATGGTAAAGTCTTTAAGACAGATGGCTTTGTGGTTTCTCAGTAACACAAAAAGCTGTGATTTTTTTGTCTTATTAACTTCGAGAGAGAAAAGAGAGAAAGTGAGGAACTTTTGTAGCTGCTAAAATGTGCACACTTCACAACGTTAAACGTAACTATAAAGGAATAAAATTTAGAATGTGTCATTCTTTAATTGATAAAGCTTATAATCAATGGCAAACTGCTGTAGCATAAGCAATAATACACTTTGGGACAAAGTGTTATTGAAAAATATTCAACTTCAGGGTTCGCAGCATGGCCGTTCTTTTTTTTTTTTTTTTTTTTTTTTCTTACATATTGCCCATAGTTACCCTGCCCTCTAAATAATCCCACAATTCACTGCAGCTTCGTGCCCAAATTATTTCAACCTACTCTCACCAACCAACACACACTCAATAATTGTCTCATGTCACCTTGACAACAGTTGGGCTCACTGCACATGAGAGGTGTACGTATAATTGTATGTCTATGTCTTTTTTTTCTTCGCACGCCCACATCTGCCCTACTCAAGACAGAATCGTGACGCGCATAACCGCTACACACACGCTCACACAAGGATTAATCCAGCAATCTCCATTACAATATCAACTGCAACACTAGCAAAGATTATTTCTTTACTCTTTCACTGATAAATCCATTAACTCCTTGGCCTTCACGGCACATTGCAGACTTCACACACCTCTGTACCTGACAGTGGAAATGTTTAGGATCATGTAAGGGTGCCACCTCAGTCAGCGCGGTAGTGTGATGAAACATTAAACACCACGGCGCTCCGGAGACGTGGAACATCTGGATTGCGGAATGCTCAGTGACAAGTTTGTTTCTGGAGATTTCACTAACAGCGGGTCTGCAGGCCAATTTCTGACTCACGCACGTGCCTAGAACATTGCAGAGTGTATCGGGAATAGAGATGCACAAAGACAGAGAGAATTAGGCTGCTGGGAGACGAGATCTTAAAGGAATACTCCGGCGCTTTCATAACCTCATGGCTGCTGAATTTCAACCGTTCTCACTGTACTGAGAGAAGAACAGATTTTTTTTTTACTCAAGGTTACTGTTTATAATGGAAGTCTAAGGGCAGTTGTTGAATTACTTCAAGTTCAAGTATGAAATGTTCAGAATGTGCCACTGCATAACACACATTCAAAACTACAACACTGGGTTGCACTTCTGCATTGAAACGTATTTGCTCCGCAACCCAGAGAGGGGGTTTATGGGTAAGCGTGGCGCACAATTACGGACTTGCATTCCATCATCCAAGAACCTATGCACTGTGCGTATCTTCTGTACTTTGCGTCAGCCAGGCTTCAGGCAAACACTGACAGGTTTATTCGTGTTGTCAGTTTCTCAGGATGGTGTCTTTAATAAAATGTCTCCTCTATGATAAAACTCTTATATCAGACTGCTTTAAATTAACAGCAACAGCAAGTCGATCAGCCCCCCCCACCCCACCCCCCCACGTATTTCATGCTGGTGTCACATGATATGATCACATTATTGTATAACAGATTTATTTACAGAAAACAACAATCCTATTAATGTGGTATATGTGAGTATAAAGTGCAGGGCTTACCGCTATACCGACTTTAGCTGTCATTATAATGGCCAGTTTAATCAGCTTGCAGGATTAGTTTCTTTTTTTCTTCTAACAAACTCACAGTAAAGACACAGTATAGGTGATGTAGGTAAACCAGAGCAACTCAAATTTAAAAAAAAAAAAAATGGATCACGCAAGGTTTCCATCTAGCTCTTCTCAAAACAAGGACAGTTTGCACAAGTGTGTTTTCTTTGATTTATTATTCCGACAGAGAAACACACGACTCTCCTTTGTTTTGGCTCTTTTTTTTCCCCCCTTTTGTGTAAATTCCAGGTTTGGTTCACGTGACGCTGTTCACTAGTGTTCTCACATAAATGAAGGTGAACCTGTGCGAGTCTCCACACCCGTACCTTGACGTGCTTGACTGAGACAGACACGTGAGAACATATTAACCAAAGCTACTGCATGTACTTATATCCAGCTTTCTAACACTGGAGCGACGAAGTAAATAATTCGGATTATTTACTACTTCCAGAAGGTTTTGTGGTATCCATACAGCATCATAGAACCCATTTGGGGGGAATGAAAGTATAAATGAAGCTGTCTCCGTTCCAGATAATTGGTTACTGACGTTCCTAACAACATCCTACACTTCCATTACAGCCTAAGTTGTAATGTGAAGTCTTAAGCAAACTGGATTTCTGTTTGTTTCTCTGTTCTCTGTAGTGCGGAAATTCGTGTCTTTAGTCACACATATGCTAGAGACGTGATATATAAGAGGTTAGGCTGAAGCACTCTGGAGTATTCCTTTAATACAGAGTGTTACGGTGCTTATTATAATTCTCAGCCCTGGCTCACACTGAACAGTTTGTGCTTTCCTTGTTGTAACATGCCTGAGTCAGCTTATCAGTTGCTCATCAAAGGGTTTTCGAAGACAATCTGTGGGAAAACTGGGAAAGACAGAGAGAAACACATCGACATGA
This sequence comes from Pangasius sanitwongsei, assembly GCA_037576675.1. NCBI lineage: Eukaryota > Metazoa > Chordata > Actinopteri > Siluriformes > Pangasiidae > Pangasius > Pangasius sanitwongsei. Next base: position 4,943,591 of record CM075018.1, on the reverse strand, counting down.
AGAGGTTCGGGGCAGAGCAGTGTATTTATCTCTGTTATTTGGCCCTTTCTCTTCTGACTCTAGTCATAAATCCCTCTGATGAGTCCAAGAGCTTCTGTTCATGACAGACTAAACCTGGTGACACTGGAGACAGCCTTGTTTGGCAAGTAATGACAAATAAAGCTGGCAGGGTTGAACTGAACAGGACTGAAGTGGCCTGTGTGAGAGCTGTAGTGAGATGTTAGAGATTTATATATTCTTATACATATATATATATATATATATATATATATATATATATATATATATATATATATATATATAACACTTCATTTAGATGGCTGTTGATCAGGCAGATTTACTCCTAATAAGCTACAGGTGTCAAAAACGAAAAAAAAGCTCCCACTGTTGTTTTTTTTCCCCTTTAAATTACAGGATATACTAAGTGATATGAGAAGATACAGTTATATTAACGAATACTAGCAAGCTAATAACATTAACCGTGAAGCAAGCTAATCTTGCTAAGCGGCTAGTCGGCTCTCTTTTGTTGTGAGCTAACTTAGCCTCTGTACTTCATTCTGCTGTTGCTAAAATGTTGGAACATCGTGCTATAAAACAAAAAAAAAAAAAAATCATTATTCCCAGAGATATTTACCGGTTTCTTCAGGAATCCGTGTGTATTTCCCCCCAATACGTGGATGATACACAGAGATAATCAGCCTGCTAGCTTGGATTATTTTTAAACGCGTCTAGCTAAACCGAAGCTTCTCTCAAACTGAAGGAAAAAAAAAAAAAACACAGCACGGAGGCGGTAATTTATCTTCTAACTAAACTGAGACCTTACATTAACACCTACTGAATGTCCGTCAGTGTGACAGCAGCCTCACTTCAGCGGGATTTATCACTAAACCGAGAAAAGTGGGAGAGAGATATTTATAAAGCTCCCACGCGCTGCCTTCTGCTGTAACGGTGTCATAGTGACGCCTTGCCATGGCAACCGCAGTTTGTTGCACGCGCGCACCGGCGACAACAACAATTCAAAATGGAGCAATAATAATAATAATAATAATAATAATAATAATAATAATAATAATATAAATCCACTTAATCACTTAGAAATATGCTTATTAGTATCATTAATAATAACAACAGCAACAACAACAATCATCATCATCATCATAATGTTATTGCTTTAATAATAATAGTATGGTTATTTACATGTCTTATTACTTACTATTTAATTATTTTTTAACAACAATAATAATAATAATAATAATAATAATAATAATAATAATAATAATAATGAGGGTATATTATATCATATTATATTATATTATATTATATTATATTATATTATATTAATGAAATAATATTAATTAGCCTATAATATTAAACAATGACGATGATCATGATGATGATGATGATTATTAGTATTAGTATTATTATTATACATGCTTCTAATTTCCAAATCTTGATCTAGGCTTCTGACTTGATGATAGTGCTGGGATTTACGACTCATATGGTTGATCTAATTCTTGTAAACAAACTCCTGCAGGTTTTGATGGGTTTAATTCCTCCTTCAGAGCAGGCCTTCAGAAGCATTTCGACCAGCTACCGAGACAGGGTTTGTGTTAGCATGTAGCGTAGATAACAAAAAAAATTATTTTATTTTATTTTATTTTATTGGGGCTGAAGGTAAAGGTTATTACAGCTTTCCGACTACGCCAGAATACATTTCCCAGCATGCATCTGGTCAGTCGGGTCATTTGGGTCAGTGAGTGGTGAATGGCTGAGGAGTGCAGCGGCAGCATCGCGTTAATATGGTATAAAAGATACCGGGGGGCGCGCGTGCGCTTCAGTTGAAAGCGACTCCAGGCACGCGCACACGCACCCCGACCCACACACACACACACACACGCAGAGCGGGAGAGCGCGAGCCGGAGTGCATGTGAGCGCGCGGAGCAGGGGCATTAGGATGGTGATCAGGGTGTACGTCGCCTCCTCGTCCGGCTCTCTGGCGGTGAGTAAAGCGTTTCTTACAGATTACCTGGAGTGAGAGCAGATGAAACAGAGTTGACACTGTGTGTAGTCTCTTTGTTATTAACACACTGTTAACCTGTGGTGTAACATTTATCTACTAGTATAGTACAATAGCAGTCTAACAGTGTAGTAGTATAATATTAACTCTGTCTTTATGATAGCAATGACAAGGGACAGGTGATATAATAATATGATCTCAATATTGTAATAAACTGCATCATGATACACTTTAATGTCATGGATATAGCACTATAATCAAAATCATGAATGTAGGACTATAATTAAAGTCATGGATATAGCACTATAATCAAAATCATGGATATAGCACTATAATTAAAATCATGGATTATACCACTATAATCACTTCTTTAACACTCATTTGGATGTTAACACTGATTGTTTTAGCAGTTATTTCATTTTTTATTTTATCTTTTGCAAATAAGCAGAAACGACTTACACTTAGTTTCCATAATGAATTGCTGTACTGTTGCCATTTTCATTTATCGAAGCTAAACAGCAGCAAAATGATGTTTACTGTGTACAATCTCAGAAAAAAAAGGGGAACCTGGAGTGGTACCCTTATCCTCAAGCGAGCACCTTGTGTACCATTAGTATGTAGGCTTTGTATCTTTTACCTAGGTGCATGTAGTGTACACTAAAAACAAATTATTTATTTAAAGGTACATTATATCCATGTTTCCAGGTGAAATATACATATTAAAGGTGCAACCACAGCAACAGGAAAAATACTCTTTTTCTGAGTCATGTCATCAAGCATCATGATATGAATTGATATTAATAAGAAGCTGGTTATTAATGGAATAGTTTCGTGTCGTGTAAAGGGTTAAGTGTGCACAGGTGTGCGTTTTGTTTAATAAACGCTCCTAACAACTGTCTGGAATGCCTTTTGTTGTGCTCCAGTGACCTGTGCTCATGATCATGACTCTTCTTCTACAATGCATTTCATTATATAACCCGGGACATTTGGGTAGAATCTCAGTCTATGTGAGTTTTAGAAGTCGTCTCCCTCAGGGTGGATCATGAGCGGTAAAAAAGTGCAGAGGTGTGGGCGGTCAAAGTCCGTGTTTACTGTCCAAACTAGCCAGTTGCTAGAGTTTAATGACACACACACACACACACACACACACACTTTACTTAGGAGAAATATTTATCTATTGCCACTATTTAAGTAGCGCACATGGGCATGATGCATGTCTGACTCCTAATCCATTCCTCTCCAGGATATTGTAGATCACATTTCATTTCTATAATGATGAGTGATTGTTAGACGTCTCAGAAGTGAGCAAGGTGTGTCCACATCAGAAAATGAGGATTATTTTATTTGGTAATTGTCTGGCTTGTGTAAACTGTGATTGCTCGTTATCGGATTGAGTGGTTTACATTTCGGCGCTGCATTAGGTAATGGTACAAATGAGTAATGCACCCATTTCCTTCTTCTCCATATTTCTACAAAACTCAGACTTGTTTAGCCAAGGCACTATTTTTAGACCACTCTCTCTCTTTCTCTGTCTCGCAAACACAAACACAATGACTCAGTGATGGACGAACTGGTGATTAAAGACAATGCAACTATATTATACACACACACAGACACACACACACTCACGCTACCTAGAAATTTAATTACTATGGCGCAGACATCTGGAGGTCAGGTGCCTGTGGTTTGTGCATGTGTGTGTGTGTGTGTGTGTGGTCCTTCGGCACGGACACATGTGCTGGGTGTGGTTTTGTGGGATGGGTGTGTGGATAAGCAGGCTGAGAACATGAGGCAGTTGTGTGGAGAGGGACAGAGAGACAGTGAAAGAGAGAGAGAGAGAGAAATAAACATAGGATAAAACAGATTACGATCATGTTAGTGTAACTGAAAACTCTTAAATATTTTTTTGATGGTAGTCTTCTGCTTATGCAAATACTTGCCGAGGTCAACACACACACACACACACACACACAATACCTAGAAAGGGATCATCCTTCTAAACCCTGACTAACCACCACTTTTCATCCCTCATTCACCTTTCTCTCTTTTCTGCTTTCTATTTTGTTATTTTACTTTCACACTCTCTCGCGCTCTCTCTCGCTCTTGCTCTCTCTCTCAATCTTTCTCTTTCTACTTTGTTACTTAAAAGCCGTTTTGAAGAGTGACATTGTGTGTCTGTGTGTGTCTGTGTGTACATGCCTATATCAACTAAAGCAGTTCTGTTGGCTGTGTCCAGCAACACAGTGTGCACCGTCAGCACGGAGACAGGAAAGAGAGAGTCCATCTGTCCTCTCCACACACACATACACACACACACACACACACACACATACACACAACAAGCACAACACACTACTCCCTGTTCTCTGTACACATACTATACACTGGAATCTTGTCAAACATCCCCGCTCCCAAAGACACACCCCTGGTCTCACTGCCTCAGCCATGTGTGTGTGTGTGTGTGTGAGAGAGAGAGAGAAATATTATTTCAGTAGAATAGATATTCTATGAACAAAAGCTTTGTTTATACAGCTGATGGAGGAACAATGCTGCATTAATCTCAAGTTCGTTGTTGTATAAAATGTGCTGAACCTGAGCAAAGTAAATCTTTAACCAAACAGCTTGTATTACTACACGTTACAACTACGTATTAGGCCAGGGGTATTCAAATAAAATTTGTAAAGGTTTAGTTATATCAAATTCCTTGCTTACTAAGATCTAAAGACATTTCTGTCTATAAATAAGACAATTTGTGGTTCTATTTTGTTTTGTTTTATTTTATTTTGTTATATACCACAGCAGTTTGCCAAAACTAACAATTGCATTGTATTGTGTGAACAACACAGTGTATTCTTTACCCATTTATAGTTACATTTAATGTTGTGTAACATCCACAAAACAAGTTAGTTCTTGATATCACTCACATAATGCTGCATTCGACTAGAACTCGCAACTCGCAATTTCCGACCTCTGACTAGGGAAAAAGCTAAGAAAACCCCCCTCAACTCAGAGTTCAGCAAGTGATGTCAAATCAACATGGCTGCTCGCAGCATCAACAGTAAACGAAGAAGCACTTTTTACCTTGTGTAAATAAATGTAAATAAATTTACCAGTATAAATAAATGTGTTATACTGTATATACAAATATTCGCTTTAGATCAATCAACATGCAGACATATTCCCTTATTAAATCTGTGACTAAACACTGACCATGCAGTTCGCTATTTTGAGGAGGTAAATATACATAAATCATCACAGTTCGCTGGCCAAATTGTTGCTAATAAAAGAAGAGCATGGAGGCGTTCATGTTTTTCTTCACTTTGCACGGAGGCTGAAAAAGTTCAGACTTCCCAGGTCTGAGCTGACACGAATGCAGCATTAGAACAGCTATAAACAGTCATTCAGTCAAAGAAAGCTACTATATCAACAATTACAGTTGTTTTTAAAGAGTTTATGTGGAGCATCCGCCATTACAAGTCCCTGTATAAGTTGTTATTATATTATCACAACTGAGTAATACTAATTTATCAGTAACAGCAAGTGAATTAGATATTGTTTAGCTCACAGATTTTGTTTAGGGAGAAAAAATGGAATAGGGGCTTGCTGAGGTAGAACAATATGGCAGGTTGAAAGCTCCTTCCAAGCAAGCAAGGCATGCAGTTCAGAGAGTTGCTGCCACTGACTAACATCTCATCCAGTGTGTATTCCCACTTCACACCCAGTGTTCCCAGGATAGGCTCAGGATTCAGGATAGAGTGGCTGCTCAAGCTAATGAAAGAATGAATATAGTGGAATAGAGATAGTAGTTTTATTCTGGTAATGATATGTAATAAAGCTTATGCTGTATTGTTTTAATATTATGTGTCGTAGCTTTTCATGGCTTAGCCCACATACTCATACATAATTTTTCCATTAAGTTCAAATCAGCTATTCCACATTATTCCTCAAACACCGATAGAGATTAGAACCAAATTACTGTGTTACTCATTGATACCCACATGGTTCTAGACATAGTAACAAAATGTGTGTGTGTGTGTGTCTGCTAGGCCATACAGTCAACATGTTATTAGTGTGTCTTTACGTGTATCTGTGCCTAGTCCAGCTGCATCCTGTCCATTTTCCCTCAGTTGAACCCCTGGTGAGGATCAATACTCTCTTCCTGCTTCTCACTAATAGCAACCACAATAGCATCTCTCCGTGATCATTAGGCATGTGTGTGTGGTTAACAAATTCATCCTTCCACACAGTCAGCACTGTGTGGTTCCATATTAAACCTAGACCAGGCCTGTTTAACAGCAGCTGCAGGCCTTTTTTAATTATATACCAGTTAATTATCAATAATTAAATTAGCAATAATACCATATCCAGGCTTACTGTACAAGCAAATGGGCAAAATACAGCTCACGTCTCGCACTTGGTTTGGATTTCATTACTGGTATTATGCAGTATTTTCGTGTAAGGAATAAAACCCCGACAGGGAGTACTGTTACAGGAAAAGAATTAACGTCACGGTGGTGTGATGCCGTATTGATTATTTTCCTATAACAGTACATACCAAAATGTTTTATTTATCTTACACCATAGCAAGTCGCCAACACTAACATTTATTTATTAAAGAATGACAGCATACTTTTTTCCATTTATGGTTACGTTTAATGTTGTCTGCAAAACAAGTTAGTTCCTGTTATCACTTACGTAATAACAGCTATAAACAGTTGTTCCCTCACCAGCCTCTCTTTTTCATTTCCTTCGCTAGTAGTTAATAAGACAAAAATGTGACTGAACAAGCCCTCCATCCTCAAGACGTTCTCATGTTGGAAACCCCAAAGTTACAGCTTTACCTCTGACTGGTACAAAGTGCTGACACTGGCGAGAAAACTTAACCATATCAACAATTACACACATTTTGATATATTCTTATGAACCATCCACCAAACAAGTCTGTGTTGGTTGTTACTATAGAAAAGATAACGTATAAGAACATGTGCATTAGTGTAAACCTGTGAGTTGCTGGTATAGAAAATGAATCAACACCTGCTGACCAATCAGATTAGAGAATTCAACAGCTCTGTGGTATAAAAGACAGCAATGTCAAGCTGAACTAGAGAAATTTGTGCATCCTAATTCAATTCTAACTGCTGCTACGTTGCTCAGTCAGTTTTGTTTTTTGTGCCATCATCAGGTTATTGATTCGGCTAATGTTCAATAGAGTTCAATATATCTCTGTCTAAATAATAAAAAATAAGGAAAATCAATAGCAAACAATGCTCCAGTTAGAAAGAACTGACTAGTTACAAATGTTTACACTGTTCTTCATGCTGATATTTTGTAGGGTTTGTTTTCTATGGACAAAAAGTGATTAAGATAACTGTTTAATTACTCTCCAAACAGGTTTGTTATGCTATATTATAAGTCTTAGGTGAAGAAACATATCACTGACATTATCCCTCATGATTTTCCCATTCGGTTTAGTTATTACTGATTTTTAATGTCAGGGGTTTCACATTACTCCTCAGGTAAAAAAGCATCAGCAGGAGGTCGTAGGCTTCCTGGAGGCAAACCGGATCAGTTTTGAGGAGGTGGACATCACCATGCTGGAGGACCAGAGACTCTGGATGTACAAGAACATTCCAGAAGAGAAACGACCCAAGAAGGGCAACCCGCTCCTCCCTCAGATCTTTAATGGAACGGTCTACTGCGGGGTGAGTATCAAGCAGGTGCAAGGAGAATTTTCAATAATATTAATCAGTAAACCAGATCATAACGTCAACAGTAAACCTAATCCAGTTCAGACCTGTATTAATCCTGGGCAAAAAAATGCCCCAAGCCCAAAATGGCAAATATTAAGCTTTTAATGGTCTTAAAACGATTCATAGCAATAATTAAGCAAATGCACTCCTGAGAGCTCCTGTGCCACCATTTACTTGTTTAGTTTTGCTGCACTGAACTGTTTGGGGGAAAGCCAGAAACAGGGAAATTCACTTCTATAGTCTTCTTGTACGCAAAGGTAAAATCATGACAATGATTAAAATGGTTGATGTAAAATTTAAACTAACACATGTCTGGGTGTACAAAATTTTCCAAAAATATCTACTGGGATGTTTTTTCTTAGAAGATTATTTGGTTCATTATTTGGTTATCGTTATCATTATTTGGTTATCTGCCACACCTGATGCAGCCCTTCAAGAGCTACAAGGCTTAAACATTTAAAGAAATAGAAGAGAAAAGCTCTCCCATACTAAGTTCCTTTATCTATCTGTTTAATTCTTGCTAATTTCTGAACAATGATTTGTGTTAAGACCATTAAAGGCTTAATATTTTGCCATTTTGGGCTTGGCCCATTTTTTTGCCCAGGAGTGTATTTTTGATTTTGCTCTGGAGTATTATTTATTATTTTGAGCCCTCTGCTGCCTGCAAGGCAAACTGCAATTACAATGAAAACCTCTGCTCCTTTTACATGAATACCCCCTGCATTTGCTACAAATACATATACCTTGTGTGTTGTTTTTTTAAGGAAAAATTCAGTTCTGTCAGGGCTGTGGATGGAGCTAATTTCCAGGCTGGAAATATGTAAAGTAAACCGAAGCTTGAAATGAAGATGGTGGTGTTGCAAATCATTTTCAGAGAAACGTATGAAAATGCAAAAGAAAATTACAGCTCTAGAAGCACATGTAAACAATACAAAGCAGACCTTTTAGCTATTGTGTATTCCTGAATATTAAACCAGTTCTGTAATGTTATTAAAAGTTCAAATTAAACCTACATTGTCCATTAGCCATCGAGTGTCTCTTTGTGTTAATGTGACAGTTATATAAATGAGGGGAAAGAGCACTCAGGATAGAGCTAATGACTGTACAATAAGCCAAATTGGTTTCTGTAATTATTCACGATCAATAATATAAACAGACATGACATGTTCAAATGCATAAATAGCCTGTTATTATGGGGATTTATTATACACTTGACCTAAACCAGTGACTTCAGGATGGAGGGCTTTGAGGGGGTTGTTTCTGGATTTCTGCTATCTTGTTTAGCCAATAACAGGCCTGCGTGGTATTTATCATGCTCCTTCTCTACCAATCACATGACCAGAATTGCTATTTCCTTCCTCTGGTTGTGGTGTGAATTTTCCAACCTCTGTTTTTAACCAGTAGAGCTCAGCGTTGTGAAGTTTCCATTTGATTTTGCTGAACATGCACAAACATACACTGAGCATGCTGACTTGGTGCATTGAATAATGAGACCTAGTGTCTTGGGTATTTTATGTGAATGCACTGGCTAAATGAACAGGAAGCTAGATTAGATGATTAGAATTGAACTGCAGTAGAATTTGTCTTTCGGTCTGAGCAGTACCTTTTACGTGAAGCTGTGATCTCAGATTTAAAGCTTTCCATAACACTTACACTTACAGTTGCACTCACGGTCAGTGTGTGTAAGTGTTTGTGGATGACTAATGGCAGTATTAGTTGCATTTTGCAGCTTGTGAAGCACTGCTAATCTTCGTGCCATAAAGACAAGCATATTACAACCATACTGAAACAGAAATTAGTATTAAATGCAATGACTGTCTAACAAAATTGACGTTAAAACTCCAAGAGTTTAAAGTGGCAGTTTATAATTTGCTTCTAAACTTGTAATAATCACATAACTTCAAAGATATCTTGAAAATCTGATCCTCGGTATTGCTATGAAATTTAGGTTCTTTTTAATTTTCTTAATATTATACCTCCATGTACATTTTTCTGCCCCTCAAATAAACTCTGCCCTTCCAAAGCTGAGGTGGTTGGCTCTGCTTCTTTTCCTTAAAAGACAACTCACAAGGCAGATGTTGTTTTAACAAAGTGGTTGAAGAAGAAGAAAGCTTTCGAATGTTTTCATCAATGGGAGCAAAAAATGACAAACTGCCCCTTTAATGTTGCATCTTGTTCTTTCAGGATTATGAAGACTTCTTCCTGGCTAAAGAAGCCAACACAGTGTTTTCTTTTCTTGGCCTCAACTCTTAAGCCTCGGGGAAGGTATAGAAACACATCGCTCTCTCTCTCTTTCTCTCCCTCTCTCTCTCTCTCTCTCTCTCTCTCACAGACACACACACACACACACAACTCATCTTATGTGATCTCTCATCTCTCTCACCCCTTTGCATCCTGAAGTGTTTCGGAAATGTATTTTTCCCGAAGAGCTTCCAGCTGGTTCAGAAGAATCTAATATTAAACAACAATCTGAAAAAAAAAAAAAGGATTCACCACACTTATCCACTATCCTCCCTGTGCCTGGAAGATGGATATGAAGCAGTAATAGTCACGATATTTGGTGCTGAATGTCAGCTGGTTTCATAAGAATAAGCAATTATGAGAAGAATTAAGTTTTCCAGAATGCCCGCTTGTAACCTGGCTCCATGTTTGTGACCAATCTGATTATCTGTCCCGGGAGAGTGTGCTGATGCTATTTAACTAATAATAGCAACACTAGATCTAGTATGTTTAATACGAGATGTGTTTGACTCTAGATTCTCATGTGGCTCACTGGAAATCCCCAATTCGAATACTGATGAGAAAAGTAACTAAGCTGGAATATCGTCTTAACTTCAAGTTTAACTCTGATTTCTGCAGGATGCTGAATCTGAGGCTGTGTGAATCGCACGCCAGCGCTGAAGCACCATGGAGCTTCACGATTTGTGATTATTCTCTCTTCATGAGAGGATGAAGCCGCCACTGCCAGCTATGCATCTGCCAATTACGCAAACCTCCTCACCATCAAAGAGACCTCTGCATACACAAATACACACATTTAGCCTAATGAGACAGCGATGCCAATCAGTCCAGTGTTTGTGTTGTTGCATGAAATGTCGTATATAGCATTCGCACTGACACAGCTTGTGTAATGTGTGTATCACTGTGGGTTTTTTTTAATCTATGACAATCACTGTATGATGTTTGTACGTATCCCTATAGAGTATGTGAGATTGTACTGTATGTTTGTGATGTTTTATGTATTCGCTATGCACGAGTGATTTTGTTGGAGCAAATGTCAGCATTACATTAAAAAAAATTGGACATTGAATGAAAAGTGGATGAACCAAACAGGGAGGGTTGAGGCAAACAAGGAAATATGTTTGGCTCCTGGTGTCGTGTTGTCCTTATAAAAGCTTTGATATCCATTTGAGATCAGGCCAGAACTCATGATCTTATCATCCAATACAGGAAACACAAGCAAAATCTCACTACTCTGTATTTCTACTGTGTACACCCGTGCGACACGTGACCACTCTGAAAGAAGCACACTATAATCGTTGTAAAGCCTTTCCAATGTTGGAAATTGTAAAGTTGTAGCTTTAACTCTGACTGTTACAAAACGCTGACACTGGAGACTCCTTCCAAAACATATTCAATAAACGTCTCCTCACATAAAGCTTCATTGTATGAATGAATTTTTTTTTTTTTAAACATTTTTTTATGGAGCATCCACCATACAAGTCCCTGGTTAAGGTGTTACTATGGAAACACATTAGAACATTAGTGCATTAATATTAACCTTGCAGCTGGCAACACTGTCAGAGCTGCTGTCATAGAAAATTAATCAACACCTTCTGGTACATTGACATTAGCAGGAAAAGACCAATTTGGCCAGACAATTTTTAAGTAAAGCATTCACAGTCGCACACATCTAGTGCTGAGTGTAAAGGCTGTCTTTCCCAGGTTAAAATGTGTGACTGCATTAATCAGGAATTATAGACACTATCTTATTACTTTAACAGAGAGGTGATACATGCAGGCAATTTGTGAAGAATGTTTTTATAAATAACCAAGCACCAATGGAATAACTGCTACAGGCATTATTATATAATCAGCTCTGTTATGTATTTAAATGTTTATCCTTGATTTAAAAAAAAGCCTAATTAGTTCAGAAACGTTCTGATTGTCACCACGCCTACTCAACTTTCTACACATGCATATAGAGAACACTAATATGTAGAATTACCTTTGTGATTTGTGATGCGCGTTGAAATTAAATGAGATTACATGGCAATCATAATCCACGTTCTAACTAATAAGCAGTGACAGCATCAGAAATATTTTACAGCCGGTGCTTTGGAGGATCAGAATTATTAGAGTGGTAACTAATACCCAGAACACAGTTAACTGGATGCAGACAAAAGAGATCTTGATGAATTTATAAGAGATTGTAACTGTATTATAACATTTTTTTAGAGACTGAAACTGTATTAAAACATACATAGATGCAATAAACAAGTATTAAATGATCATAAATTACAAATATTTTGTGAGCTGCAGAACCTCAGAGCACCCCCAGGGCAGAAAAGGTAAAAACAGGTCTAGATGCTTTGCAGACCATATGCAGGGAGTGGACAAAATAACAGGAAACAGTAACAGTATATTAATGGCAAGGGCCTAATAAGGAATACCACCTATACAAATCCAATCAAAAAAAAAGCTTTAATCCTTCTGGACTGCTGTCATACAAGCCCTGACTGATTTGTGGCAGGATGATGAACCATTATTAAAGAAAAACCTTCCCGTTTTTTAAAGGGAAGAACAAGATGGAGATCTACTTCACACTCTGTGCTCCAGAATGTCCTATAAATATTGTGTTTAGATATGGTGAGTATGGAGGCCACGGAAGGTGCTTGACTTCACCCAGCTGAGGCTGTAGTCATGCACACCATTGTCATATCCAAGACCAGGGCTAGAAGAGTTTGAGTCAAACCCAAGTCTTAAGGCAGTCGAGGGTCGAGTCTTAAGTCAATATCGAGTCCAAGTGAAAGTGAGACAAGAGAGAGTCAAGATCAAGACAGAAAACATTCAAATCCTTTTTGAGGACAAGGCTTTACTTCAACTAGTTAGCTTCATTCCTGCATTGTGCCAATGATTAGGGTGTTTTCTAAAAGAAGGTATTAATTATTGTCAAACTTTGTGCATGGGAAAGTAAAAGGCAATAGAGGTCGAGACTAATGTCAAAGACCGATGTCCAAGTGTCCAAGTCAAAACAGAAAACACAACGAGGCTGGATCCAAGTTCAAGACTGCACTTTTGAGACTAACAGCCCTTTGTTTTTTTTTTTTGTTTTTTTTTTTTTTTTTTACAGATCCCTTTAAATGGTTAGCAGTATTCATGGGGGAGGGGGCATTATCATCCTAGAATATGGGAACATGGGGAAATAGTGTTTGAACCACAGCAGATGCCTAGTCGTGTACACTTGCCTCATATTCATTGGACCTAATGATTTACACAAGATGGCTGCCCATACCATTACAATGTCAGCAGACACTGTGGGATAATGGAATCCTTTGGCTTCCTTCACACATAAATCTGTCAAGATATGTACTATATAGGCAAAAATATTTGAACACCTGACCATCACACCCCTATGTGGGCCTAATACAAACTGTGGCCATAAAGTTACAAGCACACAATTGTCTCGAATATCTTTGTATGCTGTAATATTAAGATTTCCCTTCACCCAAACGTTCCAGTATGACAATGCCCCTGTGCACAAAGCGAGGTCCATAAAGACAGGGTTTTGCCAAGGTTGGTGTGGAAGAACTTGAGTGTTTTGCACTGAGCCTTGACTTCAACCCCACTGAACACCTTTGGGATGAACTGGAACGCTGACTGTGCACCAGGCCTCCTCGCCCAACATCAGTGCAGGCACACACAAGAGCATCTCATTAATGCTCTTGTGGCTGAATGAGCACAAATCCCCACAGCCCCACTCCAAAATCTAGTGGAAAGTCTTCTCAGAAGAGTGGAGCTGGTATAGCTCCATATTAATGCCCATGGTTTTGGAACGGGATGTTCAACAAGCACATACAGTCAGGCGTCCACATATTTTTTGCCATATTAGTGTATAAAATATGGTGAACCTTGACTAATGTGACCACATTGCTTTCTTCCACTGCTGAGAAATCCAAGTTTTCTATTACTTACATCAAGCTGTGCAACTTAATGCATTGGGCTTTTATTCAGCAGGTTTTCCGAATGGCAGCCTTGCCATGAGTTCCAGATTTTGTAGCTCACAATGTGCAATGTTGAGACTGAGTCAAAGAGGTGCTCATTCAGTTCTGTGGTTATTTTTGTGGTTGTACTTTTAGCATATGTCAATGAGCTTCAATTCATGATCACTGTTCTCTTTGCTGATGTTGTTAGTTCGGGTTTGACATACACTACCATGACTTTTGATACCGTTCTGATGGAAACATTAAATCATTCTTCACATTTTGTGACTGATGCATGATGTTTAGTCACGTCACAGGCTAACCCATCTCAGGCAACAATATCATTTTCTTTACAAGCTTTCTTTGTTGACAGGCTTTATTTTGCTCTTAAATGAGTAACAGGGTTGAGTTTAGTTGGCACAGCATTAGTATATACACAAAATGTGGTTAACTAGCGCATGAGGACTTTAAAGACCTTCTAATGATTTACTTAAAATATTTTTTAAATTAATAATTTACTTTCACTCTATAATTTGGGTAACAGTGTTGTACTTTCAAAGTGACGTCATCGGTCAATATTACAATAGCAATGAAAATAAAATTTCTTCTTCCTGTGATCTTCAGGAAATCTTACTTTAATGCTGAACATGTGATTTGAGCAAATGTTGTGGAAACTAAAATGTACCTTTTCCATAATCTATAATGGAGGGTTCGTGGAAAAGGATGTTTCAAGCATGAGATGTCAAATCTGCCAGACATTCTCTTCTACCCCTACACTACACACTGAGGACTCTCCTTCTGATTCGCTAACACAGTTTTCTAAACTACCAACAGAAGAAATCCTGCA
>CM075018.1:4872681-4924989 GCA_037576675.1 Pangasius sanitwongsei | reverse complement strand
AGAGCCAAAAATGTTAGAATTGTGTCGATGTCCCAATATTTATGGACCTGACTGTGTATATATATATATATATATATATTATTGTTTTTGTAATCCTTTTTTTGTAAAGACAAATGTGAGTATGTTTTTTTTGTAGAGAAAAATGTAATATACCTGTAGTACATAACACATGTATACTTGGTACATCAAGCATATTTATTTCCTTCCCTCTTTTTCTTCTCCAATTCTTACATCATCACATCTTATACATTCTGAACAAAGAAAGATGACAGTCCTCAGAAACAGAGGAGCAAAGAAAGGGGCATACTGGCTGTGTATTATCACCATAGCAAAGAAAAAAGAAAAGAAAAAAAAGCACTGATCCACACATCTGCCCATATATTAAGAACCATGTGTACCTAATAAACTGAATGGAATACTTATGCTGAATCTGTATCAAGTCTGGCATTAAAGACATACATTTACCCAGTTAAAACATAATTATACAAATCGTCCCATTTTAAGTGCAATAATGTACTTTAATTAAACATTTGAAATATATTTAATTAAAGAAATGAATCCCATCTGAATAAATGTACTGTTGTCGAACCTGTACATTTCATTCGAATCCTAATACGACCTCTTTAATTCTTTAACCCATTTAAATTTTGTTCCCAAATTCACACACATATCAGCTAGAGGTAACCAAATTTGCAAGCGTATAAATTTGCTCATGTGGCAGGATTTGGGCTTTATGGATTTGAGCTGTCTATTGCACAAAGATAAGCTTAAGAGTCAAATAAAGTCCTCTTTTTGACTCATAGTTTGAAGAATGTCTCGGGCTTGCCGTCTTCCACTGCATTGAAGAACGCCTGGTAGTCCTGTGATCACAGAGAGGAGAAAAACATGTTCAGAGAACACACACAGGCTAAATACACTGATTTCCTTACAACTTAATTGTTAGTGTGTTTTTAAGCACTGTCTATTTTGCAGATCAGAATCAGAAAAAGTTGAGATTTAAACACAGGGTGTGTGATGGGCTGAGGCTTATTCCGGCGCCCAGACTGCATTCCAGTAAATGCATTAGTTACTAAATTTCGTCACTACAAGTGCATGTGTGTGTGTGTGTGTGTGTGTGTGGTCATGCACTGTTCGAAATTTCCATCACTCAAGAGGTGAGTATATTTTACTGTGTTTTTAAAGGGCGTTTTTAAAGTGTTACCATGTCTTATTTGCTTAAAGGGAAAGACATATTATGCAACAATTGTCAAACATTTGTGAAACACACACACACACACAAACACACCCTTTCGTGCTGTAATATATACCATAACAGTGATCAGTTAAAATAGACAGCCAAGAACATACCCAAGACAAAATTTAAAATTTATGAATTTATCCCTAATGAGCAAGCCAGAGGCGACGGCGGCAAGAAAAGCTCCCTGAGACGATACGAGGAAGAAACCTTGAGAGAAGCCAGACTCAAAAGGGAACCATCCTGGGTACCAACAAATAGTGCGATAAATAATAAATACGTTATTATAAATTATAAATAATTCCCTTCTATAACTGTATACTATATGGTCAAAAAGTGCAATTGTGTAACCAGGAAAATTCATTATAGTTTTCATTATATGTTATCAACTGTTCACAACTGTAGTAATCAACTGTAGTAATTGTGTAAGGGATGGAATCTACAATAAATGTCATTAGACAACAGAAAAGAGTAAAGAATATTATACTATACTTTTAGAAAATGTTTCCATATCTATGAATATACAAACTTGGAAACGCCCCTAAACCTACAGCCCCGCCCCCTTTACATGATAAACAAATACTGGAACTTCATAGGCTGTTATATTTTACAATGCACTAAACCCTGGGTTATACCTATCTTTAACTAATGGATATGCAAGATGCCTGCTGTGTGTATCCTGCATTCATTCAGCAGTTTGATTATTATTTATTAATTTTCTCTAACCTATCCCAGGCATGAGGCGATTTGATTACACATAATCCAAAAAAAAAAAAAATGAATGCAATATGTACACATGGTGTAATATTAACTTAACAGCAGTAAACGGAACAATACATGCATAACAGCCATTTTGTGTCAAGAGAAATATACAATGAGACAAGATTTGTTTATATACATTTATTATGGCACCACTGCCACTGTTTCTGCCATTTTATTAACATTCACATTATCATAGCCTCATCAACATTCCAACCATCTTCGCCTGTTTTCCTTGAGGAAGTGGTCAAAGAAGGTATTCCAGTGCCTGTGTGGTCTGTTCTGGCTCTAACCTGCCCTCTAGTGGACAAAGCTTTTAATCCTCCAAATGTACAAAATGTACGCAGGCAAGTAAGTGAACAATGCTGCACGTATATGTGCAGTCATGCGTAATGTATAGCCTAAAACTTGCCTATCACTTATTAAGTACTACATTCAATTTTCCAATCAGATTTTTTACTCACTGTGGCCAAACCCCCACAGTGGCCTTTTTACATTTTATCCAGGCGTAAATTAATTCCCCGGAAAGATTTAATGATTTAATGTTCAAATCTTCAAAATTCAATGCAAAAATGGTGAATTGTGTGCTTTGTTTGATCCTTCATTACTCTGTGATGAACCTGAACTCCTGATGAACTCCTGTCTGCACTCACGTGAACATGTGTATAAAAGAAACTCACCCCGCAGTATTTATTTCCGTTAAAGACCTGAGGAGGCAAGGCTTCGGGGTTCCCCACCTTCTCCCTCATCTCTTTCTTCAAATCAGGGCTCACAGTGATGTCCTTGACAAAGTACTTGATTTTCTTCGAATCAAGGAACTGGAAGATTTCAGTCTGCTGTTGCTTTACCTGAGGGGAGATTCAATTTAAAATCCTTAGCATTATATTCAAAGCAGTTCATATACGTTTACCATTTTATCTGTTTATCCATGTACCTTATACTATTTTTAAAAAATGATTTCTATTTTAGAATTCTTATTTTATTTACACTCTTATGATTGCTTTTAAACCGACCTTTAGAAGATACTGTGTAAACAAAACACATTTTTTAAAATTAATAATGGCTATGAAATATTTACGCTGGGTTGAAAAAGTATGAAATGATAGTTTTCAGTATGTCGTGGCATAACAATACTAAATAATCCACTTCAGTGACAGTGCCAGGGTTAAACGATTTGGTTAGAAAAACTATTCTGTTAATAGGATCACAATTAGACAATGTAGAAATTCAGTTTTCTCTGCTTTGCAGTTTATCAGAACACTTCATGAGATGTGCTCAACTTAGCGATTGACATTTGCAGAGCCGTGATATAACAGTTACGATTATGCAGTTCTTTATCACAGTATATCATGATGCCTATATAATGTCACGGCCCTAATCTACTCTTAAAGGAAAACTCCACCCTGAAACACATTGTGTTGATACTGAAATACAATGTATTGCTAAAAGTTTGTGGACACCTGACCATCACACCCTTATGTACTTTTTGTGCATCCTTTCCCAGACTTAGTCCCCCTTTACTGTTATAATAACCTCCACTCTTCTGGGAAGGCTTTCCACTAGATTTTGGAGTGTGACTGTGGGGATTTGCCCATTCTTCTTTTCCCATTCATCATTTTTCAGCAACGTTCAAATTCATATTAATGAGAAATCCAATGTGGAGATAGTGGTGCAAATGCTGGACTCAAATATCCAGAATGCAATGCAGCTCTATGACACAGTTGTGCTGAAGTGTAGCAGAGACTTGGCTCGGCTAGTTAGCTGGAAGAAGACGAGTGTGATGGCATTGACGATGGTAAAAGCATGAAAGTTGAAGCTTTGGAAACTGATCTGTTTGAGCAGAGTGTACAGATGGGAGAGAGCTGGACAGACTAAAACACTAAAGTGCTGCTGCATCACACCCTTTAAGTAGAGATGAAGCAAATGCTAAATCCCACTGCACCACTATCAGCAGGTAGTCAAGCAGCATTGTGGGTAATGTCGAAAACCACTGAAAGAAGTTTAATCTAAAAAAATGTCATCTGAGAATTTCATTACAAAATGAATGTCGGATGCAATTGAAGCTAAAGTTAGTTAATTATAAAGATTAATATACAAGCCGCTAAGGGTGGATTATTCCTTTAGCACTTCCAGTAAACAGTTCTGGACTAGATTTAATCTATGTTTGCTGAACTGGCTCTTTTCTGAGCTGTAATTTCCCCTCTTTTAATGACTGCTGTCAAAATGTAGCTGACTCCATGCCTATAAGTTCACAATTTCCATTTAACACAATTCTGACAGCAAACCAAACCAAAACTACGGTCCTGCAGGGATAAGTGACAGCCAAACAGTGACACATCAGACAGAAAGAATGAATGATATTTGAAGAAATTAAAGGTTTTGTTTAGAGGTTTGTTAAAGAAATATCATAGTTCTGGCACAAAATCGGAATAAGAGACCAGGCTGAAAGAGATTACACATGCCAACACTTCAATATACAAATGAGAAAAACTCAATTTATCATAATGAAAGGAATAAAATCTGTTGGTATTTTACCTCTCTGGAGCCACTGGCACTGCTGAAGTAGACTGTAATAGACATGGTGTAGTGTAGTGAGACGATCTGATAACTGCGGCAGACTGAAGTGTTAATGTAGGTGTGTGTCGTGTGTGCTTATGAATGCAATACCTGCACTAACTTACTCCAGGACCAGGTAGGCAGGTTTTGACATGATTACCACCTGACAGCCACACCTCACACACACACACACACAGATACACACTGTTCTCATAACATATGTCTCAGCTGGACTGAGAAAAGTGTTTGGTGTATACATGGAGGTGATCCGCCTACCTGCATGTATAGTATGTGTGACAAAAAAGTAGCAGTAAGTCACTTGAAAAAAAAAAAAAATTCAAGGGCTGGTATACTGTATATTGATTTAGTGTGCTTAGTTTGTTTGTTAGCAAAATTAATATTTTATGTATTTAATGTCAAATATTTCATATGTAATGTAGGGCAGAGCATTATGTAAGTTATAAAACATGACAGGGCATACAGTTATAGGAAAATAATCAATGAAGTGGTGATGTGATGTGGGCCAAAAACAAACAAACAAACAAACAAACAAAAAAATGTAGCTTGTCATGTTACTGACAAAGTGAAACTGTCCAGAAGTGAAAATGTACTGACTGTTACAAAGCGGTGAAATTGGAGACTCCTTCCATAAATGTTAAATAAACATTTGCTTACAGAAAACTTCACGGTATCAAGGATTATATGCTTTCCTTTGTTAAATAATAAAAGTTGAAGTTTTTTTATTAGCCTTATGTGGAGATTATGTGGAGCGTCCGCTGTACAAGTCCCTGTGAATGAGTTAATATGGACTAACTATAACATTAGAATGAGTGCATTAATATAAACCTGTGAATTGAATTACAGCCAGAACTATTGTCAGAGCAACTGTTGTAGAAAATTAATCAACAACATCTGACCAATCAGAATCAAGAATTCAACAACACTGTTGTAGGAAACATTATAATATTAATTTGGTGATCAATTATGCTAAATAGATATCATGATGGAACAGCCAGTAGATCACCCCACAGTGCTGCAGATGTTCCACCATCCAGTGAAAGAAAGTGTTACATTCTACACTCTAGCAGTGTTCTAAGGCAGTAAACTAACAGGATCAACTGGTACTAGGCTGGACCTGTAATGGTGGTGGAACCTGACAGACTGGTGAGTGTGTCTGAGAGGAGGATAGAACAATACAACTGAACAATATGGACAGTAACTCTCACTGACACACTCCTATACCTCTCAGTCCCCATCCATGACATACAGAATTAGGGTAAATTTAGCAAGAGACCAAATCTTATAACTTACAAAGTGCCACTCAACAACAGAAGAGATGTCAAGGCAACGTTCTACAACCAACAGGTTCCCAGCCCTGGTCCTGAAGTAGCCCCTGTAGTACATAGTTTAATTTTACATCCACTTCAACTCAGAAAGGGCTGTTAATTAGATGTCCGAACAGCTGAGTCACTGGCAGTCTTCAAACGACGTTTAAAGACTTACCTCTTCATAAAGTACTTAAGTTAGCACTTACACGCACGCGCACACACACACACACACACAAAAAGAAAAAAAAAAAAAACCCAACAGAGTTTTTGGACTGATGGTATTCCTAGTTTGTGACCTAGTTAGCCAATATCAGAATGTATTTTTGATAGACTTCAAAGCACTATTGTAAGTCGCTCTGGATAAGGGCGTCTGCCAAATGCCATAAATGTAAAGTATTGGCTGATTAATTGAATTAAGTGAGTTGGGAGCAGAGAAAACACTAGCACTGCTTGATTTTATAGTATACTTAATTCAATTCAATTTTATTTGTATAGTTCTTATAACAATGGACATTGTTACAAAGCAGCTTTACAGAAAAATATAAATACAGGATATAAACTTTAAATTTATCTCTAATGAGCAAGCCAGAGGTGACGGTGGCAAGGAAAAACTCCCTGAGACGATATGAAGAAACTTTCAGAGGAAACAGACTCAAAAGGGAACCCATCCTGACAACTTATATGCGATTATAGATCACTTTCTTCTATAACTGTGTGTGTACTACATGGTCAAAAGTGCAATTGTGTAACCAGGAAATTCATCATAGTTTTCACATGAAGTCTATTTTGCTGAAGTTATCAAATTGTTCCCTTTTGGAGACTTGAGTGCAAAACTGTTTGTGGGAATTGCAGTTCTAAAGCTATCATAACAACTGCAGTCCAAAGCCATCGTAGCAAAACTGTTCGTATCAACTGCAGTCCAAAGCCATCGTAGCAAAACTGTTCGAATCAACTGCAGTCCAAAGCCATCGTAGCAAAACTGTTCGAATCAACTGCAGTCCAAAGCCATCGTAGCAAAACTGTTCGTATCAATTGCAGTCCAAAGCCATCTTCATGGTTTTCAAGTGGTACCACCCACAGTAACCTCATGTGTCTTTAGGCTGTCCATGTGGGGCCATCCTCAGCAGCAGCGAGTGATTTCCATGAGATGAGAACTCCAAGCAGAAGTCGGGTGTCAGGCTGGATCAGGCAGGTCCGGAGAGCAGAAGCGGTCAGGATCACCGGTATCTCAGGATTACATCTAACTGCACTGAGTATACAGTTATAGAAGCAGAATGACATATAAACAAAGTATCCGGTGTCACACAGATGAGGATGATTTCTTCTCAAGGTTTCTTCCTCCTGTCGCCTCAGGAGTTTTCCCTTGTCCTGTCGCCTCTGGCTTGCTCATTAGAGATACATTTAAATGAAATATATTTTATATCCCGATTTCTGTAAAACTACTTTGTTGTGAAATTGAATTGAATTGCAAATGTTCAGGACCAGGGTTTGGAACCTGTAATCTAGTGTAACATCTCAAGAGAATAAATTATTCCTCTGAAACACTTGTATGAGTTTATTATTTTGTGTTTTTCTAACCCTTTCTGTTTCTAACATTCTAGTATTTCTGTGTTATGTCCTTCAGGGTAAATAAAGTTCATCATTTGTGTTTATTTTTTCTCAGAAAGTGACGAGGAACAGCGTAGAGCGCCGACTAGTGCTGCAAATAAACAATTAATCTCTGAGCAAATAACGATTAAAAATATAACCGTATTCTTAGATTTAATAAAGGAAATTCAAACAAAAAAAATCCAGAAAATGAAAGTAAGAACAAATATATAGTTGATGAAAAAGTTTTAGGGAAATAATTTCGCCTACAGCGAGAACATTACTTTCAGGCACTTTGCAGGACACCCTAAGGTCCTTTTGCCATTAAAACAATGTTGTCGCGGTTGTGACGTCCTCTTTTACTCGCTGTCAGAGGGACGATTGGGTGAGTTCTTCCGTTCTCTGAGACAATCCGCTGTAAATAAGGATCATCCTTTTATAAAACTGCTCCGGAGTGTAATCTAAGAAGTAAATATTAACATGTCGGCGTTTGTTTGTGCTCATTTCAGAATTTTAGGTCCAACATCCATCCCTAATCTACAATGGCCGAGGAAGGGTAAGCGTGACTGCTACACACCCGGCGCTCGCGCCATGAAATAAGTGACCAAAATGGGATAAAAAGAACTTACCTCTGTAATTCATGTATATGTTGTAATATGTGTAGTTCCACACCCACATACACACTCATTAAATAAATCCCTAACAGTAGTAACAAAATGCTTATGTGACTGAAATTAGCTGGTTAACTTGCTCTTTAACCGCTGCATGATCCCTGTAGGAAAGGTAATCCCTACTTTAGTCCAGCTAACTAGAAAGACTCCACAAATAATCATCTATTCCTGGTTACTAATTATACCTAAAACTAGTTGACAAACATTAGATACTGATACTGATTGTTGCAAATCATAAGTTCTCTATTCAGATGTCTTTATGTATTTGGTTGTATATTTATTAAGCATCTGTGTATAAATCATCTATAACGTGGTTTCCCTGCCAATTTTTTTTTTTTTTTTTGTCAAATGAGGCTCTTCATCTAAAATTGTTTGCTTTGAGACTTTAAATATACTAGCTTTAATTGAAAGCTTTGTAATAAATGGTAAAACTTTGTAAAATTATATTAACATTCTTACTATTTTTGTATTTTTTTTTTATAATTGTAATTTTAACATTTAAGAAATGTGTTTTTAAAATTTTGTTTAATATGATATTTACAGTTCTCATTGTCGTGAACCCCCTGCAATGCCACCATGAGCCCATCTATAACATCCTTTCAGTTAACATAAAGAAGTTGCTGATTTAAGCCTGGCCCAAGCTGCAAGATTTAATATCTGGGATTTCAGTCTTACCTGATGTGAAAAATGAGACTCCATATAAAATTTGTTCTTTTGTTTATTTACGCTCCCATGCTGCAAGATTTAAGCTGGTTTTACACTGCAGTTTCAGCAGTCTTTGAGTAGCACTAATCAATCTGTATGAGATGATCCCAATAAAATTGTGGCTCAGTTCTCTAAAAGACTGCATAATAACACACGACAAAGAGCGTTTAATGATGGATCTGGGATTAAAGAAAATGACTGTGTGTATACTGTTTACTATACTAAACAAGTTCTCACTATAGTGGTCTATAGAGAACTAATGAATTCAGAAAAGGACTTTAAGACGTTCTCCGTGCTTCTACAATTTCACACAATTTGCTGTTTAATTCCCCATTTTTAGTTTTCGCCAGGTCCTCTACTGTTTGTAGCTGT
The DNA here is from genome assembly GCA_037576675.1 of Pangasius sanitwongsei. Lineage (NCBI taxonomy): Eukaryota > Metazoa > Chordata > Actinopteri > Siluriformes > Pangasiidae > Pangasius > Pangasius sanitwongsei. The sequence continues at coordinate 4,915,777 of CM075018.1, read as the reverse complement.
CTTGAGTTTTGTATAATTCTATGCTGTCCTCTTATTGCTGGTTTTTAGACGAGCGTCATAGCAGCACTCACTCTTGATTTTAATCCAAAAACTTTCAACACTGCCAGAACTCTTAATATTGTGCATTTTAAGATCGCCAAGCTCAACTCGTGACTGTATAATGTAAAGCCGGCTTTGCTTAGAATGAAATAATTGGAAATGCGTGGAAATTTGAACATTTACTGCTGTTGAAATTGTCTTTATGGTGCAAGTTCAGTCCTCGGCTGCTGTGATGACTCTTGGTCTTTAGTCGGATACCCCTTCACTCTCTTCATGAGTGAGACTTGCGGTCTGAGCACGCCACTGGACAGCATGGCTGTAAACGCACAGCGCTGTTGCTTTCTCCTCGTAATGACTTCCTGTCCTGTTTGTGCACAGCATTGCTGCCGGAGGTGTGATGGATGTGAACACCGCCCTGCCCGAAGTGCTGAAGACCGCACTCATCCACGACGGACTCGCTCGTGGAATCCGGGAGGCCGCCAAGGCTCTGGATAAGTAAGAACCTCCGTCTTAGCTGGGAAATGTAGTCAAGCTGCATCTATGATGATAATTTGGCTCCCTCTACTGAAGTCTCTGAGGAAAACTGCCAATTGTTACCCAATTTCTTTCTGAGGTGCTGGTGATTTAGTTGTCAGTGGACTGGTCAGAGTTTAGAAGTTTGCCTCATTTGTTTTTGTTGTTTTTTTTTTTTTCTCCTTGCCAGGCGCCAGGCTCACCTGTGTGTCCTCGCTGCCAACTGTGACGAGCCCATGTATGTCAAGCTGGTGGAGGCCCTGTGCGCCGAGCATCAGATCAACCTCATCAAGGTACGAGTGCTTAGCTGCGTTCTTCCTACACGACTTGTTTTTGTGTGTCTGTGATGATAACTTGGCTCCCTCTACTGAATCCAGTGAGGAAATTGCCTTTGTTACCCAATTGTCACTGAGACACACTGATGTATTTGTGAAGGAGTTGTGTGTAGAGAAATTTTGTTTAAGGGTTGAATCTTCAGCTGGGCTACAAAAGTCCTTGTACCTTGGCTGTATCCGCTGTCTGTTTAGTAGCCTTGGGGTGTGTGCACATTAAGAGTTCTGCTAAAAAAAAAAAAAACAGTTACTTTTAGAGACTTTGGTCCATTCTGACACGTGAACAATCCACCTGTACTTCGGCGTGCACGAGGGGTGGGGAATATGACCAAAATATTTCACAGCCCTCAAAGACTTTTATGCAATACAAGATGTGTATCACATTACATGTTTAACACTCTCCAAGCAATACGGTATTTCTTGTATTTAAGTTGCATTTACAAAAAATAAATAAAATTAACACTGAAATCTGAGAACTGAAATTATATTTTACAGTTTTAAACAATAGTTTAAATTGATTGCTTTCAGTTTGTAATTATATCGCGATATCTACAATTTTAGAAAAGTGTATTATGCTGTAATTTATCACGATAGTGTTTTTTAAAAAAAAAATAAATAAATAAATAAATAAATCACAGAAAAAGCTGCATGAAAACTTTGAGGATTCTCTGCCCCTCTCCTGAGAACCCACCGTCCTGTAGAGTTTAGACTTTCCTTTACGTTTAGTGGGCTTGATGCAACTAATGGGTTAATTATTAGGGAGGAAAACCTCACATGATGTATGATTTCAATTCATTAGGCAATATTCGATATCATCGCTATGTGACACACTTTTGTTCAGAATCTGGGGCAGGACTAGTATTGATTTTGCAAATGATTACATGGGGAAGGGCTGTTTAAGTTTTGGTGTTACAGAGAGATTCCCTTGCTAGCCTATGGAATTATTTATACGTCAGTTTAAAATTATGAATCCAACATAAAATTATGTTGTATAGACTTTCTCTCTGAAATGAGTGCTCACACAGCCCCTGTGCTTTCTCCTTGCAGGTAGACGACAACAAGAAGCTTGGTGAGTGGGTCGGTCTGTGCAAGATCGACAGGGAGGGCAAACCCCGCAAGGTGGTGGGCTGCAGCTGCGTGGTCGTTAAGGTGAGGGAAATTTTTCAACTTGTCTATGAATTCAAACCAGTGAGCTTGTCTTGGAAGGATCCTGAGATGTCCAACATGACTCTGGGTTGGTTCAGAGCAGGTCCGCGTTAGCCAGATCGAGTCCAGGCACTGGCTTTCTGTGCCATGTGGCTGTTTTTGTTTTCTTACTGGCGAGAGTGAACGAGCCTGGATCACGAGCCTCAAGATCCAAACGTGGTCTCTGAGGTCCCCAGAAGGGCAACAAGTTACATTATATTTAAAATGGTAATCAGATTAAAGCACACAGGGGGTCAGTCTCTTGCCGTTGTTGATGCATAACCATAGGTGTGAACGTTAAGGTTCTTCTATTTTAGATTGATTTCCAGGATTTTTCCAAGGTGGAGTCAAAGTTGCATCAAATCAGATGCTCTCAAGAATAATTTCTCAGCAAGTTTTAACAGCTTTGTGTTAAATGGTAGTCTTGTCTCCCTCTCTCTCATGGGGAGACTAATCACTGTCATGGCATATAACTGAGTTGAGTAAAAATGAGAGGTTGATAAGCTCACTATCTGGACTTGATTGGTTTTGTACTTAAAATATACACTGTGTATATATTTTATTCACACAAACAAAACTTTGGTTTTTCTGCAGGACTATGGCAAAGAGTCTCAAGCCAAGGATGTCATCGAGGAGTACTTCAAATCAAAGAAATGAAGAACTGAATAAAAGCTTTTTGAAGAGATTTGATGTGAAGCCTCTTGATTTTAAACCTTTGGTCTGTGTTCAGATTGGGTGAAATCACCATTTGGTATTGAAGTAATTTAAATTGTCTGACATTTTAATAGGCATTTTAATTTAATCTATCTCTTAGTAATTTAATCTATATACCTGTAGTACTCTGCATTTATATTCTACATAAATGTATTTTTTAATTGTTGGGCAATATAACTGATGTTGAGCAGCTGGTCTTTATCTACATGGTTGCTGTGCCAAATGTAGCTGCTTGAACTGTACAAATACTGAACAACTCAGTTCTTAAGGCCACATCCAATAAATAAGGTCACTATTTCCTGTAAATTGTGCAGGAATTTTTGCAAGTCACAGAAGGTACTGTTCTTATATTGCAGGTGTTATACAAAGATGACTGCTTCTAAAAAGCCAATAAGCCTGCCTAATAGATATGCAGCACAAGTGTATAAGGGATACACCTCTTGATTAAACTTTTGTTGAGAGGGGGAAGCTGGGTCTATAGTTAGTTGCGCCTACTATAACCTGGGATGATGTACCCTGTAGAACTGACCTGAATTCTACAAGGATAAGAGAAAGTAATGGAAACTTCCACCTATCTTCAGATCAGGATTTGGCGACGCCATTTACTTTATAATTATTTTCAGATAAACATGCTAATGGTCCAGTCAGGACTGTAAAAATGCCATAAAGCAGATTCACTATGGAAACCAACTGAAATGAGCACTCCGTTTCGCACTTGTATGTTGATCTAATGCTCTGTAGATGAGTGCGCTAGGAGTAAGTCAACGGTAATAAGTTACATCTATCTAATGCTCTTCATCCCAAGCCTCATGCTGAGCAAAACCGGATGAAGAAAGCCTCAGTCTGGCTGACGGTCAATAAATGTGAAGGAAGTTGAAGTTTTAAGACCAAACATGGGAGAAAGTATTATTATTCAATGTGTAATGAGAGATATAAAATATTTCAGAAATGATATTCAGTAATTGCATTTCTACGTTGTACGGGTAGTTAGGTGTTTACAGGTTTTAGTCAGTGTTAGCTGCCTGAGGGTTTGGTGAGGTAGCTAATCTTATGTGAAACTTGTGTGCAAGACTTAAAGGCTATTACATAATGTTTCTAATGGCTGATTTTACTGGTATGTGTAGCAGGACATAAGTCCATATTTTATACGCCGTACGTCTTTTGAAAGACTATTTTCTTTTCTGCACAAGCAGGTTCCTCGTTGCTATGCAATGCTGTGCAGTTTTATTACCGAAGATAAAAACCTTTAGTCTTTTCACCAAGATCTTGCTCGACAATTTTTTTTTTAATGTCAATGTTGCAAAATGAACAGAAAACAAATGTGGAGTGTTCAATCTTTCATTTTCAGTCTTTGTTTTTCATCTACATACATTTTCAAAATGAACAAAAAACCCCACACAAAACAGTTCATAAGGCACGACAAATTATACACATACTTCTTTGCCAAAAACTTACAAAAAGACCAAATGAAAAAAAAAATGCAAACACAGTCTTTAATGTTAAATGGAGTTCCTGTAAAATAATTTACATGAGTTATTAATTAATCTATGCTAGATTGTACAGATCTATTGGTTTATATCAGAGGAAAACTGCACTATGGGGTTGAAGCTCCTCTGAATAGAGAGGACATTGAAGCAGTTGTTTGTCTCAGAAAAATGAAGATCCCACCGAAATGCAGTGTGTATATAATGTAAGACCTTTTGTGAGTGCTTGATGAGCCCGTTTTGAGCGTTAAAATCCCCCTGTTGCCCCTTTCTCCAGACAGACCGAGTCTTTTTAAGACAGTGCAGAGTTAACTCAGAAGCCAGAGGAAATCATAATTAAAAAGACAGAGGACACAAACCAACATAAAAGGAGACTGCAGTGTAATGTTGTTCTTAAATAGTTGTACAAAAAGAGGCCTATGATACAGCTGTCGAGTGTTACAGGTACTCGAATTCCAGTGCTTGGTGGAGGGCGAGCAGGTCCGAGTGGCTGGATATTCGCCAGAACGGCATGTTGTGCTGTGAGGAAAGAAAGAGATATATCGGTTAAACTGAAAGTGTGTTTGTGTGTATGTGTATGAGAGAGAGAGAGACAACGAAAGCCTACAAACTATAAATGTACCTACAGCCAGGTGACAAATTAAAGGAAAAAAAAACACTCTATATATATATATATATATATATATATATATATATATATATATATACAGTCTTAGTAAGGTGTTGATCCACAACAAGGCACCAGTCTCTGAAACTGCACTGGAGTGATGAACACTCAGTTGGTGTTTGATGAGAGCACTGTCTAACACATTGCTCCAGAATCTCCCTTAGTTCTTCAATTGGGTTAAAATCTGGTGATGACTCATAAGATCTCATGGCATGTCTTTTACATCATTCCCACTCCCATCAGGATAGAAATGTTTCATCATAGGATAAAGGGAATCAGTGAGAAGAAGTTTATATTTATTTCCAGTAACTCTTCTCTCTAAGGGTATAAGTGGACCCGTACCATTTCAGAAATAATGGTATAGGTTTTTCCTTTAATTCATCACCCATTTGTATATACTGAGTTGCCAGTGTTTTAGGTACATCTACCTTGTACCTACACTCAACCATCAGCGTCCTGTGGTCTGAAACTGACACTAATGTAGAGCTCAATGAGGACTGACACAAATAGTGCATGGGAAAGATGAGTTGTAGCGGTCTGCATAGCAAAAAAATTTCTACAGTCAGAAAAATTTACCTATATGGTAGGTGGACCAATAAACTGGCAACTTGGTGTGTATTACACCCCCTACATTACCATTAACAACAACAGGCCTCATTTAGCAATCTTTTATTAAAGTTGTATGTAAAAGATTTCGTAGGCCAAAGCAAACCAAAAATTCCAGTTGGATTTATAAAAGCTCAGCCACTGCAGTGTGTCAGCTACCATAAACACACTACTAATGCCTCCTCCTCTTATATGGTGTCATTACTTTTGCCCTAATTGAATGGCCAGTCTTATTTATTTAATTTATGCACTTGCTTAGGCTCGCTTTCTGTGAAGTCAAGAAATGTGAAGCGTCACAAATCTTTCATTAAACTTCCGTATGCAACTGAACTAGATAAGCTATTTAAACTTGACAAAGTAATCCATACAATATAAAATACATATATGTAATATGATATAAAATACGTATATGTAATATTATGTATATAAATTACAAACTCAGGAGCTCTCCTAAGATACGAATATTTTTATCCAGTTTGATAAATGAGGCCCAATGTTCATGCAACCCTGTTTGTAGTTACACTTTACTACTATAGACAATTATTTTACTACATAAACTGCCGGAATGTTTCAAAATCGAAGCTAGAATTTTATTTATGAAGCCCTCTACTGTAACCAGAATCCCAACAGGCAGTTATCACACAATTACAGACAGGAGAAGCCGAGAACAGTGACACTCTAAGTTACCCACAATCAAATATCAATAAAGGGTTTATAAAAAGGCTTGTAACTTATTTGTGTTTATTATTATGAGGAACACCGGAAAGGAAAGTGCTGACAAATCCATCTCTTTACTGTGTGCCTTACAAAGCTAATTAGCAGAGTTAAAACCTCTCACAAACCCTTTATGAATATCAGCATGTAAACATTTCTCACAAAACTGAGAAAAACAGGTTGCCAATTGCCAACAAGTATTTTTCAGTACTGAGTTCACTTTTTGCAAAACTGTTCACGTGTCGGCACACACACAGCTCAAACATATCAAAATAAGCTAATTCTATCATAAAACTGGTGCTAGTTTATTATCAGAGCACAATAATATGAGATGCCAGCAACTGCTAGCATGTCACTATTTTAGGTAAATCCTGAGGTAACAAGGTATTGCAGTTTTTCTCTAGTTTGTTTTGATTTAATTTAGTTTATTGTTTGGTTCATATAGTAAGAAATATAGAGAGCTGACTTGGCCTGAAATAAATTGGCCCATAAGAAGACATTTTTTTGTCTATTTAAGTTCTGGTCTGCTTTGATTCGGTCCCTAAATAACCCACTTTATGCTTCATATTAAGTTTGACATTTTGAACACTGGATGTCTTTTCTACATTCTTGGAAAGGTGTATTAAAACCCTTCGCCCTAGTGAAAATCTAGACAGCCTATAAAGGTTTGGCAAAGCTGTCTTTACCTTATGTTTTAAAAGCATAAAAATCAAAAGAGACCATTGTTTTTACACTGTCAGGTCATATCAACTGAGAAATTGAATACGATTCATCAATATGTCACTTGTTTTTCATCCATCAAAATGCAATTACTTTGCCCATCTCTAAAAGATACATTATGCCACTATACACTGGGTAGGGCCTCCCTTTGCTATCAAAACAGCCTCAATTCTTTGTGGCATGGATTCCACAAGATGTTTGAAACATTCCTTTGAGATTCTGGTCCATGGTGACATGATTGCATCACGCAATTCCTGCAAATTTTTCAGGTGCACTTTCATGCTGCGAGTCTCCTGTTCTACTACGTCCCAAAGGTGTTCTATTGGACTCAGAGCCGGGGATTGAGAAGGTACCCTGAAGAACACTGAACTCATTATCATGCTCATGAACCCAGTTTGAGACGATTTTGCTTTGTGACATGGTGCAGTATCATGCTGGAAGTAGCCATTAGAAGATGGGTCAGTTGTGGCCATGAAGGGATGCACATGGTTAGCTGCAATAATCAAAGAGGCTGTGGATTGGTATTAATGGGTCCAAAGTGTGCCAGGAAAACATTCCCCACACCATTACACCACCTCCACCAGCCTGTACTGTTGACACAAGGCAGGATGGGTCCATGGTTTCTTGCTGACCCTACCATGTGTGTGCCTCAGCAGAAACTGAGATTCATTAGACCGGGCTATGTTTTTAAAGTCTTCAACTGTCCAGTTTTGGTGAGCCTGTGCCCACTGCAGCCTCAGCTTTCTCCTTCTTGGCTTGCAGAAGTGGAACCCAATGTGGCTTTCTTCTGTTGCAGCCCATCCACTCCAAGGTTCGATGTGTTGTACATTCTGAGATGCTTTTCTGCTCAACACAATTGTACTGAGTCACTGTAGCCTTTTCTGTCAGTTCGAACCAGTCTGGCCATTCTCCATTGATCGCCATTGACTTAGAATGTATTTGGCTTAGAATTCAATTCAATTCAATTTTAGTTGTATAGTGATTTACAGAAATATATAAATAAATTTGTGACTTAGAAAGTATTTGGCTTAAAATGTATTTGAATTAGAATGTATTTGACTTTGAATGTATTTGATGTAGAATGTAGTCATAACTTTGAATGTGTTTGACTTAGAATATATTTGTGACTTAGAAAGTATTTGGCTCAGAATATATTTGACTTAGACTGTATTTGATGTAGAATGTATCTGTGACTTAAAATGTATTTGACTTAAAACGTATTTGACTTAGAACATATTTGACTTAGAATGTATTTGACTTAGAATGTATTTGACTTTGAATGTATTTGACTTTGAATGTATTTGTGACTTAAAATGTATTTGTAACAAATTGCTGTCCATCTGAAAATTTTGGACAATAATATTGTAAAATAAATTGTGCAAAGGTTTGGAAATTAGGCTGTGAAATTAGTGTGAAATGCTTTGAAATATTGATCTTGGTATTGAAAAATGCTTGTTAGCTGTTGTAAAAATGCTGTAAATTCTCAAACACTGAGGAAATAATAGACTTTGCACGCACACACACACACACACACACACACACACACAATGTGAAATACACTTTTTTTTCTAAAACAGAGGCATTTAACCCGGTCAAAATGCTACTTAGCAGGAATATGGGCTAAAATACTTGCGTAATTCAAAGAGCTCTACATTATGACCCTCGGTTGAATAGCTCTGTTTTGCAACCTAGAAAGCTGTTGCATGATTGCCAGGTTGCAACAATGCAAAAGAAGATGCAAAACTGGCAAATCAATGCACTGATTACCATCACCAGCATATAAACAGAAAACACAGAAACAACACTTTTCAAGCACATGAGCTGTCAGTGTGTCAGTGTGAGCTAAAGTAAAGCATTGCTAGAGCACACACAGGGAGGAAGTCCACTTTGGGGAGGGGGGGCACACACTGCTTCTGGGTCACGGGTTGGGGGTCGTTACCTTGGTAGCAGCCTGCTCCTCTTCCACACCGTCCCCAATAACAACATACACTACCTTCCTGCCAAACCTTTGTATTATTCGCTCAAAGCAACTCTCTTTTCCTGCAATAATAAACAGGGTTAGATGTCAGAGGTGTAAAGGTCAAAGGTCGTGAAAGTTACCTGGCTGGCCGCGTGCTCCTCATCGCGCCCATCGCCAATCACTACATATGTAATGTTAGTGCCAAACCTGGACACTATACGCTCAAAACAGCTCTCTTTACCTGTGGAAAATATGGCAGTGCCTTAAGCTCATGTACAAACAAACCACCGATACACAGAGGCTTCACCGGTCATGAGAGGATGAACAGAAGTTAAAAACAAAAGCATGTAGGAAGAGAAGAGAAACGAGAGGCCAGAGAGAGAAAAGGATTTTTCCATAAAAAAATAAAGAATGATGGATTCATACTGACACACACACAAAATCAATGACCTCCCAGGCACCCTGATTTTACAATCCACATGGAAAACATAACAAGTGTGGAGCATTGTGTGTGTGTGTGTGTGTTTGTGGAACAGACTTTGGCTCAGACTCTTAGCATCAAATCATAAATCAAAACAGATCAGAGTGCCCTGGTCATGACTCACTTTCTCCACCTCATCATTACGTTACGCTACTCATGTAACGTCATAAAGCAGCTGAACACACTTAGAGGAAAGTGCTAACTGCCCTATTCTGTATATATAAACTCACAGACACACACGATTGGCTAGTGATCATCAGTGGAGAGAGAGAGGCCATATTTCACAATTATGGTGTCTTGGACCCCTGGCGTCATCATTATAGACTGGTGTGCCATTTGGGACTTAAAGACTTGTTTACTGAAGTCCAAGACATTGATTCAGAGATTACACTGCCGTATGTTTCTGGTGACTCACCTATTTTAGTTGCGCTGTAAATGTTCTCGATAGGAAAAGCCGAGCCCAGGCTGTAGAGCAGCACCTTAGCAAGAGCTGGTATTAACTGTGTCGTAGTCACCAAGACATTAACACAGTTATTCCTGATGGAAGAGAGAGAGAGAGAGAGAGAGAGAGAATGTATCATTCTTTCTAGTGCTGCTTCTAACTACTACAAAAACTACTGAAGTTGTGTAGGGCCCCTGTATTGTATTGCTATTTATTAGTTAGATTAATTGTCATAGGCTATTATCATGAATGTTCAGTATCAGAATTATCATAAATACATAAAGTTCTTGGATCTAGGAGGAAAATAGGATCATTTAAAGAGCACATGAAGGTACAATTAGCTGGAGAGCTAACTAGTTATATATATATATATATATATATAGATATATATATATATATATATATATATATATATATACACACACACACACACACACACACATACATACATATATATACACACACACATTCAGTGTTCAGCATACATAGATGATATATTAGTGGGCAGACCTGGAGCTGATTATTGACAGGGACTTGAGTGCGGTGGTGAGCCATGAATCCGTCAGAGCCTCAACTTCGGCCCTGAGCTGAAGCCATGCGTCTCTCTTAGCCGGACCCAAGAGCCCTGAGGAAACGGGCCAAAAAAAATGCATCTTTCACTAAAATATCAAACACTCAGGCTTCAGGTATTCTGCATTAATAAGGCCCTGAATTACTGCAGGTCTGCACAGGTAAAAATAAGCAGAAACTATTTTACATGTAACACAAACATGTTTTTAACTGAAATAAATAAATAAATAAATAATAAACGAATAAAGGAAGGTCTGACTGTAAATCGATTATTTCGGCACCCACAATGTGATTCAGGAAAGGTGACCGTGTGTAAGTTAATGTGGCTGAAGGTATTCAGTTTGTGGAAGCTTTATTTCTGCTATTTTAGGACAAAATAATGGCATTATTTTAATCTAATTTCTCCAAATTAAAACTTAATAGTACTGTTCACACCTGCTAACAGCATTCAGAAAGCCTGTGAAAAGTTTTTTTTTCAGGCCTAGAGGTCAGATGGTGGGAGCTTACCGCCCACGTTGTTTTTATACGTGCAGTACAACTCCTTCACTCGTCTGTAGCGGAAGGCCAGCTTCCTCATCCAGTCCACTCCGCCCCTGACGCCTGTGGCTAAGCAGAGGCTTGCGCTAGTCGCAGCTGCATGGAAGCCATCAGTGGCAAAACTGTAAGTACTGTCGATAATAACAATAACAGTCATGTTTTAAACATCCTCAATGCATTTCAGTGGTAACAGTATTCTGAATGTATTAACATCCAATACAGAAATGTACTGTATTACAAAAATGGTTTATGGAAATTTAGAAATTTTTATTTAGCATAAATGTAGTTGATTCCATGATATGTTTAGAGTGTAAAGTTGAGGTGGCTAATAAGTACTAGAAGTCTATCTCACCAGAAATCTTTTCAATAGAAAATTTCCAAAAAATAAAAGTACACAAAAAAGATATGGCGAGATAGACTTCTTGTAGCTCAGGTACAAAGCTTCAGACATCAGACACCAAATATTTTTTGGCTTATTGACTACATTTGGATTACAAAACAAATGTGTAAATTTGCTGAACTATTCTTTTAAATGTGATGTAAAGTCAGCGTTCTTATCTCTATCACGGATCATTATTTTGGCAAATATTGCATTGTAGTAAGGGGAACACAGCAGTGTTTGAGACACACCTAAGGTCCTGTCCATTATCGTCTGATGACACGTCATCAATGTGCACCTGATCACATTCCTGCAGAGAACACACACATATACACACTCATGTCAGTGACAGGTGAAATGCCCAGGTGAGGCCTTAATAAAATCCACCAGGGGGCGACAAAAGCTTAAAATCTCACACACACACACACACACACACACACACACGGGTTAAAGACAAATAGTGTCAAATAAAAAATATATATATATACCACAGAAATTAATCTGTACTTTTTATTGTGCATGTAACTAAAAACATTAGATGTTAGAATTCTAATATATACTATTATTCATAACAGTATTGCAATTTTGCATTATATACCCTTGTTTCTCCTTTAATATGTAGTTTTATATGTAATATATGTAAACAACTTTATGAGAAACAGCAACGTACAAGTGGAACACATATAATAATATTTCTGCATATTAATAGTTGTCTTTAAAATGTACAAGGTTTGCATGCAAAAAAAGACGCATCTCATCTCTGACCCATGTATTTGTCAATGCAGAAAGCAGAGTGTGTAAGTACAGAGTGAAGTGGTGCACTAAAATGACATCAGTTAATAAGATGAAGGAAGGAGAGGACATGAGGGATTACCTCTAAGTCATTAAAGAAGAGATGCGTGTCTGCAAGATTAAAGATCATCTCTTCCATTCTCAAACCCAGTGTCACTGCCATCGGAGCATCCTACAGAGAAATCGAAAAAAATCATCATCATCATCATCATCATCATCAAAAACATCATTATCACTGGTGGACAAAACAGTGCCTAGGACAAGCAGATTTCGTGTCCAGTCTATTTTGTATTTGTAGATTTACCAAGAAATGAAAGAAAATAAACCCTACTTCTGCTTGACTTTTGCAAAACAAAACTTTTCCTTAAGTATAGCCAAAAGTACTATAGCGATGTTGTAGATATGACATGAACTATTCATTCCAAATGTTGCCACCTGCTGCACTACACACTTTATCACCGACGTAGCATGATAAAAAAAAAAAAACACTCAGACGCTTAGAAATGTTTCAATTTTATTATCCTGGTCTCAAATAAGTCTGCCTTTTTTAAACACCCACACAAATTCACGTACTCCGACATCTCCTCTGTCCTCAGACTGCTGCGTCTCTCAGTTTAAGCAGTTGATGATAGACTCACATACACTCGCTCCAACCCATCAACCCACCCACACACACTCATGTCATGTCCCCGACATGCACACACACACACACACACGCACGCACGCACACACACGCACGCACGCACATACACACGTTTGAAAGGGGAAAACTCAGGAGAGTAAAGAAGAGACAGGGTTAAAGAGAAAAAAAATGAGGAGAGGAAAGGGGAGGGGGTTTCTCAGCTGTAAAAATCATCACATGTGAGTTGGCTTCGTGCACGCTGACTGCCTCAAAGTGGGGAGCCAGAATAGAAAATAGTGTGTCTTCGTCTTTCATCGTCTTTCACGTACACCTACACACATGCATACATTTTTAATGTCTACTCTTTACTCGAATATTTCATGTCCTGGGATGATGATCAAGCTATTTAAAATAACAAGTAATATAAGATTCAAACTGATATTTTTGTAAAAAAAAAAATTGAGTTATGAATGAGTTAAATGAGTCTTTATATGACCCTAAATATGTGTGAAATTTTACACAACAAAAATTGAGAAGGCTGTCTAAAACCCCACAGGAGAGGGGGGTGTCAACACTTTTAAGGCTACATCTTAAAACCATTGTTTAGTCAGCACCTTATAATTCTGATGCCTCAACTTACTAATGAACTCATTTACTTGGTGAAGAGACCCACTTTGCATTCATTGTGCTCCTCATAAAGTTTTTAGAACTTTTAAAATTTTTACTTTTAGTTTAATTTATGAAATTGTTAAATAACTATTTTTGTCTATTAAGCTGAAACTCAGTCTTGTATTCTTTAAATGCAACATTTTGTGTATCTACTACTGTAACATTATAATTTGCATCAAAAATGTCTGTCTAAGGTCCTTACAATATTTAAAAAAAACCCAAACACTTCAAATAACCTTTGATTTAACACTTTCCATGTGGGTGCAAGTGAATCCATGCGTCCCAGCCTGTGTGTGTGTGTGAGTGCGTGTGAGTGAAACAGGTTTGGCACTGTCGCTGATGAAGTGCCTAAGATCGGAGGGTCCTGCTCGTCACTGGGCTGTCAGAAATAGACCGTCAGCTGGGAATAGATGCAGCTGTCTCCACAGCTCTCACAGAACCAACGACAAGAAATGAGTGAAGGTGTGAAAACAGGGCAAACGCTTCACACATCTACCCAGACTCACTGTCAAAGAAGTCAGTATAATCACTAGCATGTCTTTTCCATTAATACAGAGCTGGTGCCCCACTTGATTAAAAAAAAAAAAAAACATACAACAGTTGTTATTACTAATAAATCATGTAAATTGTGAGGTATGAGTTACTTCTGGCTTTGTGAACAACACAGCAGAGACATATCGTCATAAACATAATTAGGCACAAGACGCAGTATTCAGAGTCCCAAAGGAAAGTTACGAGGAAAGTTACGGGTATTCAGAGATGGGTTATGCAGGTGCTTAAGTAGATTTCCATGTTTTTCTCTACTAGAGGTGTCAGGGATGTGGTTTTAAATTTTAAATTTGCTTTTTTTTTTTTTTTTTTGCAACAATCATTGTCAAAACCCTCACACTGTTCAGTGCTCATGTAGATAATCGGACTTCGTCAATGAGCTGGGGGTTGTTTCTTGAAGTTGTTTTGAGGTTGAATTTCAAAAGGTGAGGTAAAGTAAAGCAGCATTAACGGTACAGTGAAGCTTGAAGTGAAACACGGTCGGTCAAAGTATTTTATACAACCCACCCTCTCTAATCTAATTTCCATGCCAGCCCCTTCCTGAATGAGCATAGTGATAATCACCAATTAATATTTTAAACCAAATTAATCTAAATAAGAAATGTAATTTACATATTTCCTCCACATTATTTATATATTTGTACCACATTACTAATTCATAATATAAAGAATGCCTGAAATATTACAAAATGGATGCAACCAAGCTTCTGACATCACCGGTTCTTGGTCCCAGACAAGCAGTGATCTTGGTGGCCAGTGATCAGCTTTTTAAGGTTTAAATGCATAGAGCTGTTCATAAGTAGGTACTTCTACCTTGTTAATGGAAAAGGTCATACTTGATCCACTCACACGCAAATAACTGAACATTAGAAGAACATTAGAAGAATTTGCAGGCATTTTCTATATTCTTTCCTGCTTTTATGTGGAGTAAATTGAGGACAGAGAGAAAGAAAGAATTAAAAGAATAAGCAAAGACAAAAAAGAAGAAGAAGAAGAAGAAGGAAAAGCATACCTTTCCATATTTCTGTGCATAAGATCCAGTGAGAAGTGAGTGGAAGACAATGATGGTCTCATCCAGATCCCAAACAAACACTCTCTGTAAAACATACACATATTAAAATACAGTACGTATATTGCTGTATCCTTAATTGCAGAGATAATGCTATTGTCATATACAACATCAATGAGTTTATCAACTTAATTTCTATATGTTTTAGGAGTAAATCTATGTGGTTTACCTCCAGATCACTATCAGGAGGAGGGGAGGGGTTGTTCTTCCTCCCACGCCCCCTGGCTTTAGTCCCGCCCCCACGGCATGTCCGGTCATCCAGCTCCTTGATGGGCGTGGAAGGACTCTGCCCCGCTTCAAACTCACCTAAATGCATGAAAAACACTGCTGATTGAGCAGTTGAGTCTACATGTTTATGTAACAAATGTCACATTAACTGATATAAAGTAGTGAAATGGTCCTGGATAGTCCTTTTCCACCAACAAGGTGCTGGTTCCTGATCTCAAACCATATCATACATTTCCACCATTCTCAGGCAAAGGTGGGTTAGTTCCAGCACCAAAACACATTATTGGTGATGTCAGAGATTTGGGCGAAGTAATTTCATCACCATGGCAACAACATTACCACCAATGAAACTGGATCTAAACAGTGCAAACATTACAGAATGCTGTTCATTAGCAAACTCCCACATGCGATTAATGGCTACATGGCTAGGTTCTTAAAAATGGTCACTGGTCAACTGGTCCCTGATCCAGCATCAGCACCATGTCGGTGGAAGTGAGCAAATCATCAAGGACATACTCTGGAACACAGAGAAATTTCCCAAGCTCTTGGCACAGATATCCTCAATGTCCTGATTGGCCAGCACTCACCTGGGTGCATCTCAGGAGCCTGTCCTGTGATTACAGGGGTGGGGTCTTGCAGTTGATAGCTGGAGGTGGAGCCTGTGGTGTCCAGTGTGCTGTTGGTTGTCATATAGGAGCCATAGGAGGAGGCAGAGTAATACTGAGCGTACTGATTCTGCCCGAACGCTGTATATGAGGGATACTCCTACGGTTAAAGAAATAAACCAACTCAGCACTTACAGCTCAGGAAGTCTAATAACCACTTGAGTTCTGCATTAAAGCCTTGAAATGTAAGCTGTAGACAGATGAGGGTTGGGTCTGACATCTTTCCAGCCTCCCTCAAGCAATCTTGATGACATTGTGGTCAACCAATTACACCAAGTTACATTAAGGTAACAGTATATTTACCTTCTAATGATTACAAAATCCAGGATTGGAGTTGGCTTTGAGGAAGAGCCAAAGTACTATATCATCACAGAACCAAACAAAGTTCCTCCTGTCAGTAAAAAGACCCTTTGATTCCCGGTGATAAAATATGCCTACGGGTTTCACACTTCTGAATAACCTGCTAAAATCAAATGATTCAAAACGCACCCCAATTGCCACTCCCTACATCACCAACAGAAGTCTATATACAAAAAGCTGGAGAGGGCAATGCACCAGGCCGCAGGATAAACTCTGTATTTTTGACAAATTTACATTGCCATTTGATTTTGGAATGGAGTTACTTTTAGTGTTACATAACGTCCAGGAAAAAAGTTCATTCCGGTTATCACATTTTTAACAGCTATAAAGTCATTCTTATTATTATAAACAATAAGAAGAAAAAAGTAGCTTGTCACATAAGTGTGTAACCATGAATTAAAAAAATCATGGCAGGAAAGGAATGTTTTTTTTGTTAAAGTGCTTAGGTTTTCATTGTTTAATAAATATATTTTATATATTATAGGCTTATTATTGGGCTTCAATTATGTGAGCGTCTGACCATCGAAATAATAACATATTAGAATGAGTGCATTAACAAACCTGACCAATCTGAACTGAGAATTCAATTCTGTGATATAATATTACATAATTTATAGAAAATTACCTTGTAGGCACTTTTAAGGTCAAACTATTAGCTCTGTTTTGAAGAGCTACAGAAAAGACAACTTTCCCAGGGGGAGAAATGAGAGAGAAAGAGAAAGGAATGGAGAGAAAATGAAGGAACGAAGCGTCCTGGCCGGAATACAGAGACTATTTGATGGGAGTATTTTATGAATCCCTTGGTGTTCTTTACCCACACGTGCACACACACTGTTTGGTCTTTTACAGCAGATGCCTCTAAACCTGTCACTAACATCTCCGAGCACATGAATGGTGCAGTAAAAATGCTCTCAGGAAGACTCATTTTCCCATCCGTTCCTCCTCAGGATTCTCCCTCCTCTCCTTTCAGCACAGCCGTAACTCCTTTGTTTATGCTGCCAAATTCATCGGGGGAACAAAAGCATTCCAGTTTGGCTTTTTTCTCCGGCTGAATGTCTAATGATGAACGATTGTGCGGGTATATCATGTACACAGTTAGACCTGTTTTAGTGAGTGATGTCATCATTCTCAAAGTGTGTGTTTGTGTGTAACAGTACCTGTTGTGTGCTGAAGTTGGCTGGATTGGACACGGAGTTGTTTGAGGTGTAGAGGCCAGGGGAGGATGTAAACCCTGATGCTGGTGTGTGTGTGTGTGAAAGAGAGAGAGAGGGAAAGAGAGAGAGAGGACACTGTGAGAATCCATCGGCTCAAGCTGGCCATGTTGGCAGATCTTGGTAATCAAGTTTTCATTACTCTCGCATCTATCTGCAGGACGGACTGAAGCTATTGTGCTGGTTAGCTGTAGCATATAATTACCTGGCATCTGATAGGGCGAGTAGGCCGTCTGTCCAGGCTGGGGGGTGGTGAATCCTGGGCTGTAGCTGAGCCCTGATTGGAGGGTGGACTGGGTCTGGGACAGCCCCCCTTCCGTCTTTATCCCAGGTAACATCACCCCTAAATCCGCTGCAAATATACATCAGGGGAAGACACTTCACTTTAAATGGTTATATGAGGTGGTTTGGGAAAACCCAAACAAAAATGAGATTCTAGACACTGACTAGCTAGCTAACTATTTTTTAAAGGAGTCATGCAGCTACCAAGTTAGCTAGCTACTTAAGTTTAGCTACTTCAGTGAGAACTTAAGTGTAACACATAAGTTCTCACTGAAGCAGCTAATGTCAACATTTGTGTGTTTGAGTTCTGAGGTCGTGATTACGACGTGGTGTGTGTTCAAGTGGTTTAGGACAGAAAAAAATATATGGCGTAGAGAAAGCTTCTTTTGATTTTTTTTATATCAACAACAAGAAGTTAATTTTGACCTGCTGAATAGAAAATGCAACTACATCTGTATTGAACACATGCAAAATTTCCACTTCAATTTCAGCTGTAGATGTTACATTCACATTGGCAGCTGCCCTGACATTTTGTTACTGACTCACCTCCTACTCAGAAAATCGAGGCTCACTGAAAAGCACAAGCTCCTGAGTTGTAGTTATGACATTGAGATGGCCTTTAAAGTGCACTCACTTCATAACTGCCATATTTCCGACAGGATTTGAAGGCAGCAACAGGTGCAACTGGTGAATTTCAGCGATGAAAATCTGCTTATCATGTGGCAAGTGTGGAGGTTTAAGAAATCATCACCAAGAGGAGGAGCCGTCTAACAACACTAATCAGTTTAAATTACATATTATAATCAAGGAAGATTAGCTACAGAATGCAGATTCTTTGGAAGTCATTTATATTTCAGTTGCTATGATGGTAGGGTGGTACGATGGTGCAGGGGTTATGCTGCCGCCTCATAGTTCCAGGGTCCCGGGTTCAAACTGGGGTACTGTCTGTGCAAATTTTGGGTTACTGTCTGCGGAATTACTGTTGCATGTTCTCATGTGGGTTTCCTCTGGTGTCATTCTACCTCCCAAAATCTCTCACCATAGCCATTGAAAGTGTTTAGTCCTATTTCTATTTGAGCAACATTTCTGATTGGGGAATAGAATTGTAGGTCATGTAGTTCTTTACCAGGACTTCAGCACAAGCAAATAAAAAGAATAAACAAAGCACTTACAGTTGTATCTCATGGTAAGCAAGTTTATACATTATGTGCATAATCAACTTTTGTCTCACTGTTCAGCTTATTAATATTAATATAATGTCTCACGTTCAACAGTTCAAGAACTGTTACCTTTAAAAAAAGCCCTGAGCCAAAGTTAAAGCTACACAGACTCCAATAGTATATATAAGACGTGAGAAAGCTTACCATAGGTGGAGAGGCCGTAAGGTTGTGTGGTTTGAGAGTATGGTGTATACACCGTAGACTGCTGCATGCTGCTGAACTGGGACTGGCCAGTGTAGGGAGACATGGGCGGAGCCACAGGTGTGGACAGGATGTGCGGATAAGGCCTGTCAATCAAACAGATCAGGACTCTCAAACATATTTGCATGGATCTACTTGTGTGATGTTTGTTAGAGTGAGTGGATATATTTCATGCCTGCGGGCCAGGGAACATGAGAGTAGCCGAAACTGATGTGTGTGTGAATAGTTCCTTACTTGGAAGGATAAAGGGGAGGTGAGTACTGATGTGCAGGTCGAGGACTGAATCCACTGCTGGTTATAACTGCACATAATAAAAAAAAAAAATGATATCACAAGTGGTATCAGTTTAGATCAATAAATCACATTTCACACACGGTCTGGATCGAGATCCAGCAGGAAATCGCAACATGTGTCATCTATCAGCTCCACTTTGATACATTCTTTACTGAATAGCAAATCTGCAGGGCAGAACATGAATCCTGGACAACTTGTTCTCATAGAGCATCTGCCAAAAGCTGTAAACCCACACACACATGCACACACTCTTTTGACTGACAGTTAACTGTCTTTTTCTGTTCATTCAGTAAAAGGAGAAGAAAAAAAATGAACTTCTCTCTATTAAATTAACGATATCAAAAATTACCTTACATTCTTTCTTCTCCATTTCCTCCCTTCCATTCCTTTTCTCTGCTGATTTAATTTGACCTAAATTGACCAGTGCCTTTCCTTTCCTTTCCCTTTTCCTTTCTTTGCCTTCTCTCTTCTCACTTCCTTGTCCTTCCTTTTTTCCCCATTTTCTTTCTTTCCTTTTTCATTGCTTTCCTCTCCTTTTCATTCGTTCATCCATTAATTACCTTTCTTTATTCTTTTTCTTTCCTACATCCCTTCCTCTCCTTCTTTTTTACTCTCCTTTTCTTTTTCCTTGCTAGCACTTCCTTTTCCTTGCCTTTTCTCTTTCATTTCTTCCTGTTTTGTTCCTTTTCTTATGCCATTTCTCTCTTTCTTTTCCTTTCATTTCCATCTTATCTCTTTTGTCTCTTGTCATAATGCTAGAACTTTCTTTTCCTTCCTTCCTTCCTTCCTTCTTTCCTTCCTTCCTTCCTTTCCCTCCCCTTCCCTTGGTGGGAGAAATTACTGCATATAAATAATTGCAGCATATTATTTATCATCTATCGTGTTACAATTCTTTCCCTGAAACACCTGAAATATTTTTTAAAATAAAAATAACATAAAGGTATTTTTGGATAGCTTGATACTGTATATGATTTTCATTGAATAAACCCATGAACGTTGAAGGAAATATGACATGAGTCATATTTTGTACACTTTTGTACTGTAGTATATACCTATTCTATATTAAGGCACTTCATAGACTAGATACATTTTCTTAACTGAGTTTAGCAGTTCCTTCCCACTGTGAGATGGATGGATTCATAAACTTCTTTAACACACTATATGAAACCATGCAAAAACCTCTCTCCCACACACACACACACACACACACACACACACACACATTTCTTTGTCTCTCACTATTGAGACATCAGACCCTTCTGTCAGCTGGAGCATGGGCCTCAGCTCTCTCTGCAGGGGGGATGAATGGTTGGAGAAGTTCTGAATCTGCTTGTGTGTGTCTGTTTGTGTGTGCCTGTTTGTGTGTATGTATATCTGTGTGTGTAATGCAGCTAAATAAAGAGACAATGTTGTGCTGACGTTAACCCAAGGACAAAGATTGAGGCCTTAAAGCTTTCAGCAAGTTCTGTCACAGGGTTACACAAGGTATTCCATGTGTGTGTGTGTGTGTGTGTGTGTGTGTGAGATATCTTACCTGACCCTGTGTAAGTGTCCAGCCCTGTATCTCCTGCTGTGCTGACTGCTTCACTGCTGTTCAGCGGCTCTGTCTTTACTGAGGGAAACAAAGATATTAAAATCAAATAAAATCTACCGTAAAAGAGCCATAAATTTAAAACAGTCGTATGATGTATGAACAGCAGCCACACCAAAGCCTTTCTACATCACACAAAGAGCTTTACAGCTTTTTAGCCAACAGTGTGTCTATACTGTCCGCCAGTATAGTGTATATACTGTGTGTATATACTGCAGCTTTATAACACACTTCAGCACACGCTAAAACACAATGTCTCTAAGTATGTTCACTTTACACACACATGCAATATACCATAGTCCTTCGTACTTGGGGCAGTGGGCGGAGAGCTGCAGCCCAGCAGCCAATCAGCCGTGTTTAGAACGGTCATGTTCTCGCCTGAGGGAGGGGGGGGGCGGAGTCAGTTACATCATGGACTACATTATGCAGAAAGGTTTCACTAAAAACAAGGGTGTCCAGTCTTATTCTACATTCATACTGGGTTGTGTTTAACATATTTTTTTAGAAGATTCCACATGAAAGCATCACTCCTGTGGAGTTCTGATGTTGACATAACCCATGGAAAGTCGATGCTTTGTAAAGTTTTAGTCCTACTTATTCTTTTCTTAGTAACTGACCATGTTTGATAAATAGTTTTGTCTAGTTTATACTGTCTAAACAACCTGCTACATGCTAGCTAGATACATTGCTAGACTCAGCCATTAGCTAGCTTATGTCCGAAGACCATATTTCCCAGTCGCCTAGTAACAGTGTTCTCACAATTTTAACCAATTCAACGGTGAGTGTATTGCGTGATCTTCCCACGCTGAACTTCCAATTCAATGGCCATTAAATATTCCTAAAAGGTCAGCAAGACTGCAGGTTTTTGTTCCATCCAAGCAGAAACACACTTGATAAAACATTAAAGATGGATATCAATCTTCTTGGATAACATTGGACGCCCCATATAAAGGGTCTAACTCATTTAAGTCTTTTGGGTCCATAAGAGCCCCACATTGAGTTCCTAGTTTATTAGCTACAACAAATTTTTAAGTAAGTATAAAAATTACTGAGGGAAAGTCATCTGTTGCTATGCAAAAAAAGGGACCAGCACAGGACCACTGCTGATCAGATGTCATCTTAGTGGTGGATCATTCGAAATAAAGCACTGACATGGTAGTGTGAGTGGCACTGATATGACTGTATCAAATGCAGCAACTGTTGATAAGGTTTTTAAAATCTACCCTAAAAAATAGCCTAAAGATAAATCTAGAGACTTTAGCAACTGTCCTGCACTTGATATGGCTCTCCAGTTCACATCACTGCTGCTGGTTATACAAGTTGACAGCGCACTTTTAGTTGACTCACCACCAGTGTGTAAAGCCTGACCGTGTTGCACTTATGTGAGCCATTGTTTCCAGCAACCAGTGACTAATCAGCATTGTTCCCAAGAACCAATTACTGATTACCGTTGTTCCAACAACTAATCACTGATCACCATTGTTTCTAATGACCAATCACTGATCACCATTGTTTCTAATGACCAATCACTGATCATCATTGTCTCCAACAAACAATCACTGATCTCCATTGTTTTTGATGACCAATCACTGATCAACATTATTCCTAACAACCGATCACTGATCAACATTGTTCCCAACAACAATCTCTGATCAACATTATTCCCAAAAACCCACTACTCGATATGGCTCTCCAGCTCACATCACAGCTGCTGGTTATACAAGTCAACAGCGTACTTTTAGTTGACTCACCACCAGTGTGTAAAGCCTGACTGTGTTGCACTTATGTGAGCCATTGTTTCCAGCAACCAGTGACTAATCAGCATTGTTCCCAAGAACCAATTACTGATTTCCCGTTGTTCCAACAACTAATCACTGATCACCATTGTTTCTAATGACCAATCACTGATCATCAGTCTCCAAAAACCAATCACTGACCATCATTGTTTTTGGTGACCAATCACTGATCAACATTATTCCTAACAACCCATCACTGATCAACATTGTTCCCATCAACAATCTCTGATCAACATTATTCCCAAAAACCAATTACTGATGAGCAGTGTTCCCAAGAACCAATTACTGATTACCATTGTTCCCAACAACCAATCACCGATAATCATTGTTCCTAATGACCAATCACTGATCACCATTGTTTCTAATGACCAATCACTGATCACCATTGTTTCCAACAACCAATCACTGATCACCATTGTTTCCAACAACCAATCACTGATCAACATTGTTTGTCCCATGAACAATTCTTTGCTGTGCATTTTAATCTAACGTCTTGGTGATATTTACAGTAATAAAAGCAAGTTAATCTATCTGTAACATATTCCTTCATGTCTGTTCCTTGACCCCTCACTACCACTGCTTCTTCTTATCTGTGTTTTTGTTAGAAATTAAATTATCTTGTAAATAATTACAAACAGTTGTAAATTGTAATTGTAAATTGTTTGTATCAAAAACAATTACGGGTGACTCTGATGACCCTGTGATAAATGTACTTTGTATTGGATCGTCAGTAATTGTTCTATTTTTTGGATTTGGTACAGAAGTGTATTTATGTATTGACTTTAAAATCAGTTTAATAAAGCACATTTTAGGCAAAAACAAATATCCTTTTTTAAAGATATGTGTGTTACTGTATGTACATACTAATGTTTGTGCACTGGTGCGTGACTGTATGTATGCGTAAACCTGAGAAAGCACACTTTCACAAGACGAATGAGCTTTCACAGGCAGTGGGATTATTGCTTGCCTGTGGCTCTTTGTCAGTTGCTGTGTGTATGTGTGTGGGTGTGTATGTGTGTATTCAAATTGGACTGTGTGATGATGAGGTAAACTAAGGAGAATGTTGAATATGTCGCTGTTTTGGCAGCGTGTGTGTGTCTGTTAAAATCATTAGCCGCACTCCAATCGGAATGATTTACAGACTTCTGCTGTCTTTTCCTCTCTGTGTTCCTCTATTGTTTCATTCAGCCAGCACGTCAAAACCAGATGAGATCACTGCTGCCCACACACACACACACACACACACACACACACCCAGAGCGCTATTTGAAGCGTGTACATGAATGTGCATTTAATTAATTTCTTGATTTGTTTAGAATTTTCCTCCCAGCAATAGACATCTCCAAATACAGGAAATAGCTTTTAGTGCACCAGATTCTCAATCAAACACAAAACACAAACTTTAAACAACCAAATCTCTCGCTACACAAACACACACACACGTGTTGTGGTTCTTTCCAACTGACTCCTAATGATTCAGCGTAGTTTCCCAACCAAAACAGTGTGGATTTGACCTTCAAGACTCAAGTGAATAATCTCCCTGACCAACTCTTTACCAGAACAGCACTCACTGCGGCAGGAAACACACTCCTGACTCCAGACATGAACTCAGACCTTCACTCATATATCCAACTAATTACAGAAGCTCCATGTCCAGAACCTTCAGTTTTAGGACCAGCGTATTTTATACACCTGAGGTAAAGAGACTGTGGGTTAACATAAACCCATAAAGAACCATTAGAACATTTTTAACCAAATTATCTAGCATATGCTTTTCGTGTATGATGTCCACACTTGTAGGCTGTTAATTAAAAACTGTTTTTAAAAAGATATGATATAAATCACCTCCAAACCATTCTAAGTGTTGCTCCTGCCAATCCAACATGACTGATGGCGACAGACACAGAATGTCTCAGGCATTTCTGTGTAAACATTCTACACAAAAAAGTCTAATCAAGTAAAAAACTGTCACACTGTAACAAACATTAGCTTTTTTCCCCAATATGACATCCTGCAACTTCAGATGTAAACTGCACAATTGCTGTTTTTCTTAAACATATATAATTATTTGCAATCAAAGTGGACATCAAACTCTTAAGAAATTGTTCTTGTATAATATTTTAAACCAAAATGTTGCAAATAATTTTTTGTCCCATTTTACTCCTCTGATGCTGTTTGGGGACTTTCAGTTCCTTTAATGAGTTTTAGAAAAAGTCCAAATTAATTTGAATTAGCGTTCATACAATTATGCAGACAATCATACAGTTATTATTAAACCATCTTAAATTTGGGATGTGTTTTATAATTTGTTCATGAAATGAATATCTGTAGTGGTCAATGGTCAATTACCTATGAAAAGAATGTCAATACTTTTTCCTGTACTGAAAAATAGAATGGAAAAAATGTTTTCTTAAAACTTTCTTATAATAGACATCTAGGGGAAGTTGCTTAATTCTGTCGGTAAATCACTTTAATCAAGACTCTAATCAAATAAATTTATAGATTAAACTTTGTGTAATTTATCCTTTCGGAATATTTTATGGTATTTGTTGTCAACATAATCAGAATCGTGTATGGTTGCCACAAAACCTTCGGAGAAGTATAAGTAACTGTAATTGTGTATTACTTCACTGTTGGATAAACAAAGTTGGACAAAACCACAAAGGAGCTGTTTCAGTAAGGCATTCTCTCATCTTTATGTCATCCTATGATTTTATTATTATTATTATAGTGAAATACTTGAAGCTTGGAATTTGCAATATACACAGTATTTCATGACTGAATTCAACAACTGCCATTAGACTTCCATTATAAATGAGTTTGGAGTAAACTGGTTTGCTGTCCTTTTCTCAGGACAAAGGAATGCGTCGAAATTCCTTTCTGTGGTTCACACATATGCTACAGATGAAATGGATTTGGATTAGGTTGGAAAACACTTAAATATTTCTTTATCACGGTGAAATACCCTTAGCATTCACTTATTCCTCTGTCCTGGCCATTCCAAATGTTCTTTAGCTAAGATAACCCTGCACTCACTCCACTACAGAGAATCCCAGAGGTAAATATAGCAGCCAAAGATTTCACATTTAGGGAGGAGAAATGATTGGAGTGAATGGGCAGAGCACAAAACAACACAGGCTAATTATAAGAGCTAAAACATGCTGTCATTTGGGTCCAAAACCCTTCATATTGTGAAATTTTATATTATAAATATAGTGTAGTTCTGAAAAGTTCAAGAAAGACTGAAAAGTAAATAAAACATTTCCATGTCTTAATGATGAAATACAGTAGAATTCTGTTTTCTTAAATTTGAGGTGTCAAAGTATATCATAGACACAAAACCCAAATTTTGTCCCAAACCTGACTTGTCATTGTTTTTGCCAGAATTCAGCCACAGCGATAGCCAACAGGTTTTCCTAGACCACCACACATTTATAGACTCTACACCACAGTTTCACAGCTTTAAATTTAAATCTGGGCCCAGTAATTTGTGCCCATGCACTATTGCTTAAGGTGTTCAACAGTCCTGGGTTTAAAACTGTGGACTGCGTTATTTAAAATAACAACCATAAATGATAAATAACACGATTGAAATTATAGTGACTGAGAAGCGACAAGGGACACCCTGTATAATATACACTGAGTTGCCAAACTCGACTCAACAAACGACAGTGCTATGTTATGTACTAGCTTTTCATGTACTACCATTTCAAGGGTTTACCAAAAATGGTGCAAAAACAAAACTACCAGTAATCAGAAATCCTGTTGAGAAAACCAGCTTGTAGATTTGTAGATAATGAATCACATTCAAATTCACCACTTGGATACATCACTTCGAATTGTCTTGAATGGGTTAGTTGAAGATTGCGGCACTAAGGCTGTCAGCAAATATGCGTCTCCAGTGGGAACAGGAACCTGCAGAAGACCCAAGTAGTGGCTCAGTGGTTAAGGCTTTTGGGCTACTGATCAGGTTGTGAGTTCAAATCCCAGCATCGCCAAGCTGCCCTTGTTTTGTCCTTGAGTAAGACCCTTAACCCATAATTGCTCAATTGTATTCGGTCTCCATGATAACCAAAATGAGCAAATGTAAATGATGAAATATATCAAGGTGCTGATGGAAGGATCAGAATTTAGCACCAGCAACACAAGTCCCTGATGTGAACAGGACAGGCTAGCGGTAACACTCAGATGGTGTGGAGAAGGCACTCGGTGTCCCCGTCATAACCCCCGAAGAATGTCTGAATGGCATGATGTATCTGAACATTATTAAATCCCTCAGTTCCAGCATGTGACCATTCCAGGAATATGACAGCAAAGTTTCATTGCTTCAGTGACCTGTACATTCCTTGTATGCCTTAACTGTGGGATGAGGTGGCATAATCTGTCTGCACAGTCATAGCACAATTCAGACCTTTCCACACAGAGCAACACTTCATCCAGCAACTTACAGAACCCATGCCCAGGCAAATCTATGCTGATCTGAAGGGCATCAGAAGTGCATCACACTACTAGATGGGTGTACTTAATAAACAGTCAACTTACTGTAGACAAGTAAGGAATAAAACACTTGGAGGCATGCTGTTATAGGAAAATAATCAATAACAAGGTGATGCAATTAACACAAAGCGGAGTTACTTTTACCACAATGAAGTTGATTATTTTCTTATAACAGCATATACTGAAGTGCTTCATTCATCTTATACCACAACAAGTTTGCCAGCCATGACAATTTTTTTTTATTAATTAAAGAATGACATGTTGTATTTTTAGTCCTAGTTACATTGAATGTTGTGGATTGGCAGCAAAACAAGTTACTTCCTGTGATGTTATAGCAGTTTTCCTGATCAGAAACATTACAGCTTTACCTTTGACTGTTACAAATTGCTGACACTGGAGGGTCCTTCCAAAAATGCTACATAAACGTCTCCTCACAGAAAACTAGACCAATCAGAATCAAGAATTCAGCAGCGCTGTGGATTACATATATATATAATATACACAACACGATAACTCATAAAGCATGTCTGACAATTAATTATGCTACGCTGATGTTGAAATGCAATCAATATGGTTACAATGACACTTGTTATGCTCGTTATGAACTTCGTATACAACAGAACATTTCATCACAACTATGATTTTCACATGACACAATATTGTTCCATACTCTACACATGTCTCTAAGAGTCTCACCTCCAGTTCCATTGGTTGAGACGCTGTTAGTGAGGAGATTCTTGTCCAGTTTGGAGCTGCCATCGCTGCCGCTGGCGACTGTGTGCTGAGGGTTGGTTAATTCCTGCATCTCCAATGACCTGCCGACAAACATCAGACTAGATCAGACGGTCCAAAAGCAACCTGAATATGAGGTTTATTCAGGAGAGAGAAAGTTTAGCTGAGAGAGAGAAAGTCCTCAAAATATAAGAAGCAGCACAAATATGAGGCAAGGACAAAGAAGAAGAGGAAATGAATCATAAAATCTGAAAGTGATTTTGCTGGAAGATGCCATGTGTTTGGCTGAGTGAATATGACTCTCTCCCAGAAGCAACAGCAACAGTTCAAGGTTTCATGTGTGAGAAACTCAAGCCATTTCTATCCATTTTTAACTTCCTTCATATGTAGCTCACAGGGCACTTGTTAGATTTTCTAATTATTTGTTGTTTATTTTCTCAAACAGAATGATTACTCAGACTCAACGTCTGAGAACACTTATTTTCATTTATTTTCATTCCCACTAGCTTGCAGAGCTCAGGCAATGACATGGCGATATAGTTATATGCACATTTTTATTAGCTCAGCAAAGAATATACTGATCCAATCAATAACGTTTGGATGCAATTCAAGTTTGGCTTTGGAAGTTAATCATAGAGAAACCAGTTATAACTCATTTTTTCCTGCTAATGTCCCAGGAATCCAATGCCTTCCTATAGAAGATCCCTGAAAGCTACTATTGTTAGAAAAAAAAGGTTCCTCAATGGTTCTTTGGATCAGGGGTTCTGAAGTCTTTTGTAGCCAGAGACTCCATCAACTATTAAACTAAATTCCTTAGTACAGATTTATGAACATAATCCAACTGTTTAAATATTGGACTCATTATTTAAATGTGTAATAGTAATATTCTGGAGCCACAGAGCATTTTATTACTGAACTTTCCACTCACAGAATGCATGAGGTAGGTGCAAATTTACATTATTCATAGGCTACTCATTTCTGAGTTATTGAGAGGCAGGACGACATTGCCTCAAACAAAATTAAGTCGAGAGGCTATCACACTTGACTTATGCTACAGGTTACTTACAGCATCCATCATACTGTCTAGCAGCTCATTTTGAGCAGTTTTAGACATACCTTTGTTTAACTGCATTTAGAGTCCTATCATTAACCATGTTTGACAGGTTTCAGCAAAACTTTGAGCCTAACTACACCACAAAAACCGCACAAATACCTGAAAAATTTTGGCATTGGAAAATGGAGATATTTTTCTTCTTTTTCTAAGCCTTCGCATGGGGAAACAAGTATTTCACACATTTTTCTGATGTAGGGGGATTTTCCACTCCATAATCCCTCTTTCCCTATCCCAATATTTGCAATATATCTTACAATAGAAATGCGTTGCCTTTTGTGGAAATTTATTAGACTTCTGATTATTTGCTATAAAACAAGATCTTGGATTCCACAGAGTATTTTTAAACTAACCCAATCTGGCAACCCGGTCATTCAATGACACGTCCGCTCTTCCTCCTCCACTGAAAATGTTCATAGAGTGAGCATAGAGCAGCATGATTCCCTCCCTTATTGACCTCTATTAGTGCTTTTGCAGTTCCCATTTTTGACCACTGGGGCAATAATAATTAAATAGAAGCTAAGTGGGGCAAGGAGCACCCTGCCCCATGATTGCGCAACATCTAGAAAGGCGAGCAAATCAATGAAACATCATGTTATATTTGTCAAATAGCAGCATTCTTTAAAAATCATAGGTAATTAGTATTTCAACGGAATTTAGTCCTATAACAGAGTTCCATTACAGAAATGGTTCCAAGTGTAATCCTTTCAGAAAATTAAAACCATTTATCACCTAAAGAACCCTTTTATTATAATCATACGCATACAGCCAAATGCTATAGATTTTTTTTAGCTCAGTTTTCTATTAACTCTCAGTCACATAACATGAAGAAGAGACACACACATAAAGTTCTCTCAACCACTCTTCTCACAAAACTGACACTATTCATCCCATCATACCAGGATATGAAACAATTCTCTTTCTCTCTCTCTCTTTCTCTCTCTCATTCTCTTTCTCATGGCTGCTTCTCTAATCAGGCTACATCATTCAGATAGACATGGCTGCTTTTTTTTCCTGTCTATGGCAGAAACAGCTGTACAAAATTCAGTCCCACAAAGACACACACATATATATATATATACACGCACTCACACACACACACACACACACACATACAGAGTCTGAGAACCAGGTACTGACCAGTCTTTGAACGAACACTCTTACAGTACACCCACGCACACATGCAATGACTTTAACATCCTTCTCTCTCTCTCTCTCTCTCTCTCTCTCTCTCTCTCTCTCTCTCTGTGTGTGTGTGTGTGTGCGCGCATGTGTTTTGTATGTCTCTCTTCTCTGTGTGCAGCTCCTTCTGTTCGGACTCATAAAACACTTACTATCACTGTCAAACGTCACAACCAGGCATAAATGACCTCTAAATGGACATCATGTTTGATCCACAGTAGTGTGTGTGTGTGTGTGTGTGTGTGTTGGTTACCTGTTGTCAGAAGGGTCTGTAGCGGGAGGATCAGAGAGAGATTTCTTCACCTGCAGAAGAACAGAAAAGTGCATAATGATTCTCCCTTTCGCTCTTTTTTTTCTCTCACTCAAAACATGGCTGAAATCCAGCAGGTTATTTGTTTAAATTCCTTTTATTTATTCCTGGAATAAGTAGTCTACTTTTGGGTAGAATCTTCTTCTGTCAAAACGCCGTATATACAGTTTTATAGCATGATATTTTCACAATTGTTGTGGTCTAAAATAACTGAAGAACAAGTCATAAGTGTGTGTGTGCGTGTGTGTGTGTATACAAGATATAAAACATTTTCTTTTTAAAAAAAAAATATTTCAGAATTCTAAAACCTTCTGTTTATTTCCAATTTTAAATGAAAAAGAAAAAAAATTCCCAGATTTTCAATGTGGTCTCAGACTTTCGGTCCCCAGTGTATTTATATATACAGCTATGTGAATTTACAAATGAAATAAAATGACGGTGCTATCATACATATCAATCCTGCTGCAGTGCAAAAAAGGTGCCATATAATTCAATCCAAAGAATTATTTTCTAATCAGCCCTTTATCTTTGCAAGATTGTGACTGCTCAATTGTAATAGACACTGTTTTAGACAATTTCTAATGGTATCTCATTTATACAAGCACATCAGCTCTTTTTCTCGAAACGTTCTACAATGGTGCCCAAATCATCATGAACAGATTCCTAAATTGGAAATTAAATTGAATAGAATTGTGAAGTACTGAGAGGTTTGTACCATTAATACCTAAAGACTGTATAGATGAGTACAAAGGCTTATATACTTTTACGTCATACAGCTAGGTTTTGGTGAGGAATGTGAAACAATACAAATGATATTTCTGAATGTGATATAAAAGCAGAATCTTCTTCCACTTGCCTCTGAGGATTTTTCTATTATTTGTCAGCACCTTTTAGCCATGTCTTTGTGTGCATGTTTCTTCCATTTGCTGTTAATGACGGTGTCCCTGTATCTTTTTTATTCTCCTCTGCAACTCTGTAAAAGGCCGATATTTTCTGTTAAAGCAGTTTTCTTGAATCCACAGCAAACCACTTGATAGTTCAAGCCTGTTTGAACATTTCCTGCCTTACATAAGACTTAACAAAGTAACTGTGTCTATGGCCTTAAAAGTTATTCAAGGTTTATTCATACAAATAAAATTGTATAAAAGGAATAAAAATATAAAGAAAATACATAGAGAATGATGAAAAATAATTGCGTATGGTCTCAGCACAAGTGTTTAACATGGCTGAGAAAACCATTTTGGAAAACTGTGTTATGGTCTGGAGTGCTTATTTATGTTTGAATGTGCTTCTTCTCAGCCATTTTATAGATACTTCCCAAAGCCCCTTCACTCTGCCCCCCTCTCAGTCTGAAATCAGCATGCTCCCAGCACAGCCAGATAACTCTCCTATGAGCAAATAAATAAATAAATAAATAAATACAAAATACAAAAAAATAAAAATAAAAAAACTCAACAAGAAACGCAGTAAATCCAGAATAAACATTGGCAGTGCTTTTCCAACATGGAGTAATTTATTACTGGTGATGGGGATGAAGCTGGATGCAGAATTAGCATTAGCATTCTTCCTCATATACCAGCTATGAAACCATAGTCTGTAAAAAGCTTTGAATTATCTGAATGGCAGCTTTGAATATCAAATCAAGTAGATAAGTTTTTTTTTTTTCATTACAAAGAAAAAGGACAGTGAAGGCCCTCATGACCATCCTCTTAAATCATTATGAGTCATAGGAGTAAAAAAAATGATTCACATATTCTCGAACCTATCTACTTAACCGTTAGTCAAAACTAATTTTTAATAATCTTCCTAATGTGCCTTTAAATCTTCCTAATGTGCCTTTAAACACAATTTAATGAGGCACATTCAAATAAATTTATTAGGGCATGTCAGTATTCAAAGTCAGTGCAAAGTCAATGTTTGGGCTTGAGCTGACTTAAAAACTATAAAATAGAGGAACTTTTGCACTCAGCTGCATGTGCGTTGGAATAATTTTGCAATAATGTTCTTCGTGTTCCTGTGTATTGTGCACAGGTGCAGAACAAAACAAACTGATTCTGATTTGTATATCTGTCACGAACAGTCTGCTTTTGCTTAACGGTAATATCTGTGCGCCAAAAGATACGTTTTCTTAGCAAAACAGACACCTCCCTGTTTCTTCCTTTCAGTTTTTCTCACTTCTCCTCTTTCATTCTGTTTTTGGATTCATTTGTTAGAGTATCAGTGTAATTTAATGAGCCTCTTGTATTTCATTCTCTAAGGACACTTTGCCACTTTTTGTTGTTGTTCTTAATTTCGACTTTATATTACGGAATTCCGTGGCTTTTCCCGATGATATATGCTTGCGAAGACAAAAGGGTTGGATCAAAGCATGGGGAAATTTAGAATGTCTATAAACGTCTCATATTCAATTTAGACCACTTGCCCCTTGCAAACTACAGAGCCTGCAGTCATATGGGGCCTTAATTGAAAACACACACATGTACATGAATACATATGTGTGTCAGATGTAAAGTGAGGTTTTGGGAGGGGTTCAGCATGTTTGGAATATTGAGTGGTCACTGTACAATGTCTCACACACGCACACACACACACACACACACACACACACACACTTTCTCTCGCTGCAGCTCTTATTTTACTTTAGTGTGGTCCAAATACTCTGAAAGGAATGTGTGTGTGTGTGTGTGTGTGTGTGTGTGTGTGTGTGTGTGTATCTCACCCAAGCCACTGGAAGCCTGATGCTTTGGGATTGAGGTGTTTGTGGATGCAGGTGCAGACGAGAGCCGGACATGCACACTGTGCGTGTGTGTGTGTGTGTGTGTGTGTGAGGCAGCAGGAATGAATAGGTGACTGTTCTGTCATCAGCAATGGGAAGTAACAGATTATATGCAATCCGGCATCTCAAATAGTTCCTGGGAAAAAAAGAGACCTTGTCTTGGCTATAAGAATTCTCCTAGTTCTACTCAAAAGCAAGTCATATTTATTTAGAAATCCAAAAATCACAAGCATGGCTCCATTGGGCTTTATAGATGCTTAAAAATTAATAACCCATGATTTGATCCTCTATAAAGACAAGCAATAATGCCTGCAATGAATGCAGTGATTCAAAAACAACAGAAAAGCAGCGGGTCTGGATAAATAAATTAAACAGCAGATATTAAGCTACACATCTACAGTCAACTCCAGAATTACATTTGAGTCATTTACATTTACATTTATGGCAGATGCCCTTATCCAGATGCCCTTATTGTTGTCTTTTCCAAATGGAGTATTGCTACACGGTGAGACGGTGGTGCATCATGTAGCGTTGGCACCTTATGGCTCCATGGTTCGATCCTGAGTTCAGGTTATATTCTGTGGAGTTCCGCATGTTCTCCTCATGTCTGTGTGGTTTCGCCAGGTTCTCCGGTTCCGTCCCAAAAACATGCCGAAAGGTGGCTTGCCCTTAGTTGTGAATGACTGGGGTCCCATCCAGGGTGTACTCCCACCTCACACCCAGTGTTCACCCTGAATGGGATGCCAGTCCATCACAAGGCACCATACTCACACACATTCACACACTCATTCATACCTCAGGGACAATTTAGCATAGCCAATCCATCCACTGGCACGTTTATGGGAAGTGGGAGGAAACCAGAGAACCCAGAGGAAACCCACACAGCCACGGGGAACATATGCACACGCAGTAACCCGAGCTCAGGATCAAACTGAAGACCTTGGAGCTGTGTGACTGCATTCATTCTTACGGGGTCCCCTGGTGGCTCGGAGGCCCTAATTGACTGCTTACACCACTTATAGCTAGAAGCGGTTCTGTCCACATCAATAGTTCCTCAGAAAAGTTCCACCTGTAGAGCAGGAATCAAAAAGGTTTCAATAGCCCAGGAACTAAAACTGGTGCAAAGATCAAAAGTTCCTGAATTCCTGAAAAAACACATGATGCCAGTCCACCATTATTAATTTCCTCTATTCTTAGCTGGAACATTCAGTAACATACCAAGCATGGCTCTCTAAAGCATTTCCCCATTTCTGTTCATTGACTTTTTCAGTGAAATCGGTAAGCTTCCTCACACGCGTTTATGTTCGGCATACAGAAACTCCAGCCTTATTGTTAGACACCTGAACACATACACACACACACAAGGACTTGTTCTCATTCAGAGTATTATGCTTTTTACCACTGTAACTTCATACCCTTTCTTTTCATGCTTTCATGTAAAGCATTGTTGAAGCCACCCCCTTCCCCAACCTGTGAGCGCGCACACACACACACACACACACACATTTCAAAAAGCCCCAGGGAGGTGTAAGACTATGCCACACGTCTCCTCCCAGAAATGCTCCTTTCTGCAGGTCAGAGAGAAGAAGAAAGAGAAAAGATGACACACCCACACACAGGAGAACATATATCAACGCCTGAACCTTCTCCAGGTGATATAATGATGGGCTATATTGTCTAAAAAAAGGTTAAAATACCTGAGGGTGAGAGAGAATTAAACATTATCTACCCTGGTATGTACACACACACACACACACTATTTATTTTGAGCTTCACATCGCTGCTGAATATCATAGTATCAATTCCATCTTTTTTTTTCTCATATAATAACTCATATAAATCTCATATGTGCCTTATTTTCACTTTGCTTTGGCACCTACATTTATCAGATCATCAAATACAAACTTTTCTAAATTCTTCTCACTATGACCTCCCCACTTGCTTGTCTTAGACTGCTCTGTTTCCATGCCAACCTGATGTGTGTGCTCAGAATGGCACAGTCCAATGGGGGAGAAGGGGGACAGAAAGAAACTGGACACCAGTCTACACCAGGCACACCTACACAGCATTTCAGAGAGTGTGTGTAGATGCATTTGAGTATCAGTCCACGTGTGCTTGATGTCTTTTTGTGTGTGTGTGTGTGTGTGTTAGATTATAAACTGAAACTTTATATAAAAAAGCACTCTAGCATTAAAGTGGCCCTTTCCCCTCTGATTGGAGCCGACAAAAAATGCTGCTGAATTATTCATGAGGCCTCGTGCTTGTGTCAGCAGCTCGTTAATTATTTAAATTAATCTCATTAACGAAGGGCTGGGTTTCAGACGCATTTAATTAAATGATGAATTGCTTCCCAGATGTCGACGTGCTTGTTAAATAATGTGCTCAGTCTGGACCCGAAGTGTCCTTCAGGACGTCATCCAAAAAATACACACACACACACACACACAAACACACAGTGTAATTGATTATAAATATGTGCATTATGTGCAAATGATTTTTTTTTATTGGACACACATGAAATTTATCAGACAATTTTGCAATATTTGAAAATGTTTTTCTTATTACATTTTCTTTTTGTATTATCATTAGTTTTGCTAAAATGAAGATGATCACTAAATTGCCCCCAAAAGACATTTATACAATTCTCTCAGCCAAGACATTATATACACTGACTTCCATTACTTAGCCTTATAGCTCCAGTATAGAATTTAAGAAGCAACCTTCTTGTGCCAAAAATGTCTTGTGCCAAACACGACTGCGCTTGTAGTATGGAGAACATTGTGTAGATTTCAGTTTTTCGATGAGCTACTCCTTTAATGGTCATCTAGAGTTTAGTACCTTACTTTCAGACCCTTTCATGTATGATGTCCACACTCATAGACTTAATTTAAAGCTGTTTTTAAAAATGTATTAGATGTAAATCACCTCCAAACCACTCCAACCATTATCCTGATTTTACTCCATTAAGTGCTGCTTCTTCCAAACCGACTGAAGTTTCCACACAAAATTTCAGATTATAACAATCATTAATAGCTTTTTTTTTTTAAATAAGACATTCATTCTGAACTAAAGTACATAGTTAATTGGTACTGGTTAAATTTTATATAAATATACTGTACATTTTTTATAATGTTGGACATTTGGACACATTAAAGTTTAAATAAAATATGTTAGGGAAAAATATTGTAAATTTATTTCAGAATTAATACATCTGCCCCATTTTACTTTTACTTGATGCCTACTAACTTCAGATACTTTTAATAAGTGGTTTTTAAAATAATAATAATAATAACATGCAAATTTAAATATTCATTTAAATCTGCATGAATTTTTTGATTAATCTAAATCTAAAAGTCTACTTACGTTTTACAATAATTTATACGTGAAAGGGTTAAGGATTTCTTTTTATTTACTTTCCCTTATTTTCAATTCAACTCCAATTGGAAGTTATGTTATTTAAACATATAACAACACTAAACTTATTTCACAAATTCATATTTTTTAAGCCCTGCACTCTTTCACACTTTTAATGAACACTTTCTGTCAATGTTGGATCTTGATGCACTTCCACACCAACCTTGTTTTTTTGCAGACTATCTGAACTTTATCCTTAGTTTGGTCTATTTTGAAATATTTGCACCGAACAACTGAACCCTGATCCACCAAAAACAATTCTCGGTCCTCATGCATGTGAACCCTGGTGCTGTTAATGGCGAAAACACAGTGTTATGAAGATCTGCACCTACATTACATGAAAGGGACTAAGCACTTACATGACTGGGGTAGTTATGGTAGTTCTTTTTTTTAAACAACAGTCAATGTAAAAGTTTTGCTCTAATAATATTTGGAAGTACTGTGCAATAGTACGAACTTTGGAACAGTATGAACACAAAAAACAATACTCATGACTCAAAATAAAGACCACTTTGACTCAAAACAGAGCACATAAAGATCAACATGCCTGCACTTGTTTAACTATAAAAGGCTTAAATCTAAATTTAAAGGAATATTTTCGTTTCAATGAATAATAGAATGAGTCTAAAAGAGATCCATTATTGATCCATTATTGACAATATTAAATAATATTGGCTCATTATTAGCTGGTAGTTAACTACTATATTAGAGTAACTATAGTATAATAGTAGGTTCAGTGAGAGCCAGTAAGAAGTGCTCATTAAAGCTCACGCCATTAAATTCTTGACCAATCAAAGAACTCAATTATGCAACAATTCGGCATGTTAGAAAAAGAGTGCAATGTGAAACCAACCAAACTAAATGAAAAAAAAACAAAACAAAAAAAAAAAAAAACAATATCACACAGAGCTCTGGCGCAGATTTTAGCAAAGAAACTAGGCATGAAAACATCCTTAATTTTGTTAGGGAGCTTTTTTCTGCAGCTGTCAGCTTGATCATTAGTGGGTTAGAGCCGCTGTGTAACAAAGGCTTGTTAAAAGCATTATGTAAATACATTAAAATGTCAAAAGTTTCCAAAAACAGATACAAATCTTAAATTACTATGACAAAGTAAATTCAGATTTATTATTTATTTGCAAAGGGACAGCAGACATCCTGAAATTCACTATACTGTGTCCACCTGAGGAGGATGGGCCTTGCTTTTTGAGCCACGGCTTATCTCAAGTTTCCTCCTTAACATCCTTAGGAAGCTTTTCGCCACTGTTAGCTGTTGACTTGATTGAGGCCTATACATGGATTTCTTGACTTTCTTAATAAGCGCACTAAATATTGCTAAAATATTATATTAGTAATATATAGCGCACTATATTACTACAATACTATATATTATAAGTAAATGAAAATGTTTCTGAAATGGAATCAACCGAATAAGGAAAACGATCTTACGACAAAGTAAAATCAGATTGTAAAACATACTTTCAGACAAATTCAGACTTTTTAATGGACCTGCACACCAGAAGAGGATGGGTCTCTGTTTCTCTCAAGCTTTCTTCTTAATATTCTTTTAATTCTTAATTTTTGATTCTTATTATTCTATGAATATTCCACACTGTAGCTGTCGGCTAGATCGTTAGATGGATTTACAATATAAATAAATTTGGAATCGTCACTGTTTCCAAAACAGATTCAGTTGCATAAGGAAAAAAAAATCAAAACATTTTAAGAACAAGTAAATTTAGATTTATGATGACCTTTTATTTGTAAAATGTAATTTTAGACAAAGTCAAACCAGAGAGTTGCAGACCAGAGGAGGATGGATCTCATTTATTTATTTATTTATTTATTTATTTATTAGTATCTTCAGATATTAAGATTTCTCTTTAATGTTATTAGGAAGCATTTTGTCACTGTATCTGTAAATCTGAGAATGAATTAAGGCCCCTATGTAAGAAAACTGAACTGAAATTGTATAAGTGAAAGATTTTTTGAGTCATTTTATTTGTAAAATGTAACTTCATACAAATTCAAACTGCACACCAGAAGATAGGTCTTGATTTTCTGTTTTCTTTTCTGTCTTGGTTTCTTTTACATTTTCTCCTTAATGTTCTTAGTGAGCTTTTTGCACTGTAGCAGTTGCCTTAAAAAAAACTAGTGACAACAAGTTTAAATCACAGTGTAATGAAACTTAAACTGATATTTCTGAAGCTAGATTTAGATAAATACTGTTTGGGTTCTGTGATATGGTGTATAAAATATTTCATTCACATGTATGTTAGAAGTCAGAGATCTCGGTCTCCTGCACTGGTAATGCTCATGCACATGGCACAGATGTGCTCAGAGTTTCTGTCTCTCTCTTTATCTTTCTGTCTCTCTGCTTTTTTCTCTAAGAAATTGTGTGAATGATGTGTCTCTGAGTTGGTGTGTGTGTGTGTGTGTGCGTGTGTGAGGTGTGTGTAACCTGAATCCTCCCTCATTCTCTGTCCCCGCAGCCCTGAGGCTCAGACTTCACCATAGGAAAGGCTGCAGCTAAAAGTGTTTTGTTTTTTCACCCCTTTTCTTTCTTTTCTCCTCTCTGTCCTGCACATATCCCCCTGGGTCACACCACATGCCACTCCACCTCCCTCCCTCTCACTCTCGCTCTTGCCCTTGGTCTCTCTGTCTGTCTGTATATCAGCCTTTCTTTCTAAGACAACAGCAAGAGAAGATTTTGTATTTGCTAAACTGAATGCGTGGAATTTTTCAGTGAGGGCTCAGGAGGAAAAATCCCTCTTTCGATAATGGCACTTAACCTGTTTATCCATCCAACATCCTAACATCCATAACAGCAGCTCTGACAATGGTGCCGTCTGTAATTCAAATCACAGGTTTATAATTAATGCACTCGTTCTAATACATTATTGTTTCATACACAGGGCCTTGTATAGTGGATGGTCTACATAATCTAAGGTTAATAATGAATGGATCTAAAAAAAAATTTATGGAAGGAGTCTCCAGTGTCAGCACTTTGTAACAAAGGACTATGCACTTTCTCAGTGATTAACTTCAATTGAGAGGGAAAAAAAAGAAGCTGGTGAGGGAACGACTGCTGCTATAACGTAACAGAAACTAACTTGTCTTGCAGACTTTCCACAACACTGAATGTAACAATAAATGGTTAAAAGTACAACATGTCTTTCTTGAATAAATTATAAATTGTAATTGTTGACAAATTGCTGTAGTATAAGATAAAATGAACACTTCAGGATGTGCTGTTATGGGAAATTAATTAAATTTAGGGTGATAACAGTGACTCCACTTAATGGGCTGTATCACACCGCCCTATCATTGATTATTTGCATATAACAGCACAACCCCAAGTGTTTTGTTCCTTACTTAATGTTTCTAGGTTTTTAACCTACTCATCCATGCATGGTGTCTTGACTTTAAGGAATCAAGCACATTATGATGAGACACATGCAATAACAAGGTAACAACAATAGTCAGTTTTGCTTTCAGGGTGCCTTTAAGGTTTTAGAGCCAAACAGTGCCTCTCTGACAGTTGTGAGATTTGAACTCACAGCCTTCTGCTCACCTTACCCACTGCTCTTGACTCTTCCATGGCTAACTAACACTGCCTGTATGTTATAACTCCTCAAAATCAGTGTGTTTCTCATGTCTCTACATCTCCATGCAGCCTGTTATAATCTCAGTCTCCACGAATATTGCCTGCTCAGCTAAAAAAGCGAAACCCTCACCACCCCAGTGTTGCAGATTCAGCCTGATAGGACAGGATGTGCAGGAGAGACCCGAGTCACGCTGCTCCACAATCAACCGACCAAACAAACAACGCACACAAGGCTGATGTTGTCAGAGAGCCCGACTGCACACCATCGGAACTATTAATAGCGAAACATGTGCATAAGTCAAACAGCAAGCAACATTTCCACCTGTTACCCCATGCTGCAGATCTGCTTCACACACACACACACAAACACACACACACACACACACCACTGAACATTTTACTAATTAATACAGTTTCATATAGACCACTGATAGAGATGTGAGAGAGAGAGAGAGAGAGAGAGATGGGGGTATATAAGAGTGTCTGTGTGTGTGTGTGTGTGTGTGTGTGTGTGTGTGTGTGTGTGTGGCGGGGGAGGGGGGGGAGTCGGAGGGAGGCACTGTTCAAACTTGTGCTGGCCATATGGCTACTGTGCTCAGCCACTCAGTCTTCATCTGCTCAGTATTAAAACCCCTAGTAGTGCGCAGTCCATGCCTGGGTGGCCTGCATACACATCATACTCTCTCTCTCTCTCTCTCTCTCTCTCTCTCTCTCTCTGTCACTCTATTCCTCACTCTCATTAATTCAGTGCAATTTAGTTTAGTTCAATTCAATCTAGTTCAGTATAGTTTATTTCAGTCTAATTCAGCTCAGTTCAATTCAGTTCAGTTCAGTTTAATTCTGTTAGTTTAATTCAGTTCTGTCCAGTTTAGTTCTGTTCAGTTTAATTCAGTTCAGTTCAGTACAGCTCAATTCAGTTCAGATCAAATGTTTCTTTTCCAGTACCTAACAATATCTGCCTGTAATGAAATTCAACAATATGTTATATTTACAAAACATGATCTGTCCTACATGATTCCCTACTCACTATTCCAAACACTGCAGTGCATTCTGCGTGTGCTGCACTAATTATTTAGACCCTAACCTCCTGCAAAGCATTGTGGGATTTCATAAGTACACAGAATAATCTGCATTACGCATTTGACACTACTACAAAATGGTGAAAATTTCCAAAGTAGTGCGTTATGAAGGAGAAGACATGGTTTTGGACATGCAACAGCCTGCCAGAGTTCACTGAATTAATGTGCACTGGATGTAACTGACCTGGGCATGGTTTCCCAAAAGCATCATAACTCCATCTATCAATCATCATAAATCTACCATCTACCATCAATCTACCAGCGCTCTACCATTTAAACTTTAAAACTGAAACTTTGTGCTGCGAAGCTTTCAACCCTGATCAGAATAGAATAGAATAGATTGGTTCCTCTTCCTACTTTCACTACAGAATGACAGACCAAAAGTACAATAAAAAAATAACACAAACCAACTGAAGCACTGAATTAGATCATGTGTGAGCCGATCTTAAAACTCCAAAGAAAAGAAATCAAACAGGTGGAAGACATCAGCTGAAACATACTGAACGCTGACTGTACCCTTTGTGCCACATGCACCAGTAAAAATCAACTCTAAACACCTGGAGGGATCCTGACAATCAGACCACAACAGCGGGAAACTGCCATGTTTCACTTCTCCTGAAAAGCTTTTTAAGAAAAACAGAGGCAGCTCCCATATGACAGCAATTATATCAAAAGATTAATGAAAACATGGTTCATAACACAGACCACAATGCAAGCTAACCGCCCACTGTGTGTGTGTGTGTGTGTGTCTGTGTGTGTGGTTCTCCTACCGCCTGCTCGGTCAGCTCCTGTGTATTCTCCATCAGTTGATCACTTCCACCCTGTTAAGTTTTGATCTAGCAACCTGCCAACACACACACACACACACTCAATTAATTCACACCAAACTAACACCGGCTCATAATCATTCAAAATGCACAAAATACTACTTTATAGTGTGTATATGGTGCTAAATCAGCATATATTACAGTGTGTATTATAATATAAACTACTTTATAGTGTGTACATTAAAGCAGTGTATATTATAGCATGCATTATATTAATAGTGTGTAGATTGTGTTAAATCAGCATATATCACAGTGTGTATTACAGTATACACGACTTTATAGTTGTATAGTGTATTAAAGCACTGTATATAATAGTGTATAGTTAAACGTGCCATTATACATAATATGTACAGTGAAGCAGATATGTGTGTTTCCTGTGTGCTTCATTTGTGTGTTTCATTTCTCAGTCATACACCTATAAAAAAGTACATTTTGTAAGATTACAACAGTTATAAATTTA
The DNA here is from genome assembly GCA_037576675.1 of Pangasius sanitwongsei. NCBI lineage: Eukaryota > Metazoa > Chordata > Actinopteri > Siluriformes > Pangasiidae > Pangasius > Pangasius sanitwongsei. The sequence continues at coordinate 4,872,893 of CM075018.1, read as the reverse complement.
TAACAGTTAAAAATAAACAATGAAAAGGGGGAATACACATGTGTACACACCCACACACGTGCACACACACACACATGCACACACACTGGTATTGAGCCTGTGAAAGTCAGATTGCATGTATGTATGTATGCATGTATCCATCCATCCATCCATCCATCCATCCATCCATCCATCCATCCATCCATCCATCCATCCATCCATCCATCTATCTA
>CM075018.1:4860065-4872581 GCA_037576675.1 Pangasius sanitwongsei | reverse complement strand
CTATCTATCTATCTATCTATCTATCTATCTATCTATCTATCTATCTATCTATCTATCTATCTATCTATCTATCTATGAAAGCTCAGTCAGTCCAGATAGTTTTCAACTTAATCTCTGTCCACTTTACAGAAAAGTCACTGTTTACAGAAGCTTAATGTTAATAAACTTTAGGTTTTAAGACCAGTCTATTTTAACACCTGTTTTCAGGACTTATCACACAAACACTTCAAATCCTCTATTTTAACTCACTATATGTGTGATTACCACAGACAAACATTTTGTTTTACTGTACTCAGAAAAGACCAGAAAACCTATTTACTCTAAACTCACGTATATATGGAAGTTTAGGGGCAGTTGTTGGAGCAGTTAATAAATGTTCACAGAGACCACATAGTGGTTGTAAAGTAACTCCTTCTTTGTGTGACATGGTGTCTCACAGCTTGAGGGTTTGATCCTGAGCTCACATTACGGTCTGTGTGGAGTTTCACACGTTCTCCCCATGTCCATGTGAGTTTCCTCTGCCATCTCCTCCCAAAACATGCCAGTAGGTGGACTAGCTACTCTAAATTGCTACGCTATATGAAGTGGTTACTGAAAATCAATGAACAAACGAATGAATGAATGAATGAATGAATGAACGAATGAATTCTTACAGAGATGGGAATACTTCGCGGTTATGCATTACCAACATAACGTTTAATAGTGCATGGATACTATAAAACCTTCAGGAGAGCATAAGCCCCTGGCAACTCAATTGCCCCTGTGTCTCTTTCTCTCATGCCTGTCCAATCTTAAACCTTTATTATATAATAATATGGCATTCAAAGAGTGATTACATTTAGTATGACAGCACTGGGATGTTTCACGGTTTGCATCACTCCGCTTGTCTGTGTTCGCCACGCAACATTCCAGTTCTAGCAACAGTCCGACTGAATCTGTTACTACAGTAGAGTCAGTGACATCATCAGCAGACATGGCAAATTTTTCGTGAATATAACTTTTGACTTAAACTTTGAAAGCTCGTCAGATGAAGATGAAAAGGAAGAAGAGAAGCCAATTTCACTGGAAGCACCTTTAACGAGAATGTACACATCATTATGAGCTAGCTAGTCAGCTAGCCGACGGCCTTCTTTGGGATTTAATTCCAGTCATGGAGCAAAATTAAACAAATTATCTGGCCATATTGTGTCTGAAATGTCAAAAAATTTGTTGTATAAAAGCAATATCGCACTCCTGAAGTATGTCCTGAAGTGTTTTATTCCTCTTACACCACAGCAAGTTTGCCACTGATTACACTCTTTAATTTATTAATGAAGGGCACATGCTTTAATGTTGTGGAACGCTATGAGTCATTCCCACACCAACCTTTCTTTTGAACTTATTAAGACAAAAAAAAAAGCAGCTTGTCATGATAACGAGCAACCGCAAGGCATGAACACCTCTGTCCGGAAGACCCTCCTAAGGTGGGACTCTCCTACTGTCAGTTACAAAGCTCTGGCACTTGAGACATTTTTCATAAATGTTAAATAAACATCTCCATGCAGAAAGCTTCACCATATCAACAATGGTATGTTTTTCTTATCCATTTATTTATTTTCATCCATTGATTATTACACTTAGATAATGTGCAGGGCTGACTGTACAAGGGAAAGAGTTGTTATCGTTTGAATTACAGCTGGAACTACTGTCAGAGCTGAGCTGTGATGGAAAATTAATAAACACCTACTGAGCAATCAGATCTGAAAATTCAACAGTACTGTAGAATAACAGTGTTCAATACTGATGTTATTCAACAACTGAATTTAAGCTTCTGATATATAATATAATATAATAATACAGGTTTTCTATTTGAGTTGGATAGCAATTAAGGTGAAAATGCTGAAATATTCCTTTAAGGTTCTGAGTAAGTAACTTGAATGTTGTGAGTTCAAATCCCAGGACTGCCAGAGAGCTACTGCAGAGTCCTTTAACGAGACTATTGACCTTGATCAGCTCAGGTTTATGCTAGTACGATTGTATATTGTCTCAACCGTGAGCTGCTTTGGATAAAACTGTAAGGCAAATGAATAAAATACATAGGTAAATATTGTATCAATTTCCCTACACGCTTGTTAACAAAGGGCTCAAGAATTAAAATTCTCTTTTTAAAAGCTTTGCAGGATTAAACTGATATTGATTTCACTGCTCTGAATTCTGCTGAGCTGTTTACTCATCCCTCTCTTTCACATCTAGTGGCTTTTAATGACTATCATTTAATCTTTCTGATAAGTGCACCTAGTGGAGTGTATGTGCGGGTAAGATTGGCGCTGCAGTGTGTGTGTGTGTGTGTGTGTGTGTGTGTGTGTGTCAGGGTGAAGGGCACATCATTTTAATTTTTCATTTGCACAGTGTCGCTGTGTGCTGAAACTCTAGCCTTTAATGCTCAGTGGGGAGGGAGCCGAGCAGCATTGATTTTTACTGTTATCCGTGCCCTCAGAGGCCGTTGTCCTGCCCCCCCCCACCCCCCCCAGCACACACACACACACACACACACACACACACTCACACACACACACACACACTCTTAGCAAAGCTTTTAATTCAGCATTTAATTCAGCCGAACCTACAAGGACTTCAGAGACGGACCCTCCAAATCCATATCTCTTTGAAATAAACATAATAAATAAATTTCTCCTCAGCCAATATGTTTTTATTAATATGAGGACGATGATTAGAACTGAACAGCGCCTGCATGTTTAAAAGTGGATGGCAGCGCACTTTATTGCCACTGCATTCAGAGTCGTTTCAGTGCCATTCTCCGCACGCTTCAACACCGCAGCAGGACGACTGGCCTGCTTGCTTTTTCCTCCCTTTAAAATAACTAACCACAAAGCACTTCTTCTCAAAGCAGTGAGAACAAAAAGAAAGGTAGCACATATAAAGCTAATCTATGTCCTGATACTAGCACATAAAATAGCAAACAAATAGCGTTTCAAACCAACTGACAAACATATAGTCTATTTCATAAATCCATTATTCATAAAAAGTGTTTATTATCCTTAATCGGAGAGAGAGAGAGAGAGAGAGAGAGAGACTAACTGTATCAATGTGGATTTGTTTCCTGTGTTCATTCAGATAGAGAAAGAGAGTTAGCATAATAGTTAGCTACATCATTTAACAGTTTCATTCATAAAATTGTGATTTTGTTTCCTGTGTTCATTCAGAGAGAGAGAGAGAGAGAGAGAGAGAGAGAGAGAGAGAGTTAGCATAAGTGTCAGCCACATCATTTAACTATATGTTGCTTTATCCATTTTATTCATAAAATTGTGCCCACTCAGACAGTGATTCCAGATTTACTTTTACTTTACTTTTTTCTGTGTTTATCCAGACAAACACACACACACACACAGAGAGAGAGAGAGAGAGAGCGAGAGAGAGAGAGAGAGAGAGAGTTAGCCTGCTGTTAGCTATATCTTTTAAATATAGATGATGTTAGCATGTGCTAATTTCATTCCCCAGACTAAATATGGCGGCATCGCTGACCGAACGAAACTCGCCACCATTTAACATTCTTAAAAATAAAGCTACCAGAAAACATCCTCTTGAGCAACGCTGGAGGAGAACCATGTTTCCATCCCTGAAGAAACGTTTGCTGGATTATTCTTTAAGCATTTTTGTTGGTGCCATAATGTTTAAAGACCCACCTAATGAAAGGTTCTTTAGGGAACAAAACTTTATCAAACACATTTTCCCCTCAATTTCTTTAAAAACAACAAACTATAAATATTTTAGACTATAGAAAGTTAAACTAGCCTATTTAAAATGGTGCCTTATTAAACCTCACATAGTAGCCAAGGCTTTTGCAGTTAGCATTAGCACAGCTAGCTGAGTGGTAATATGCCTGTATGCTAAAATATTTTAAGGTAGTAGGCTAGACCTTATAGTTTTGCATATAAGACTGATGAAGTAACCATGGTAACTTGTAGCTAGTGAGGTTCATGCCACTGGACTAAAAGACTTCAGGACATGCTGTTATAAGAAAATAATGAACAACGTGGTGGTGTGGTATTTCCCAGTAGTCCCATAGTGTTTTATTCTTCTTATACCTCAGAAATTTGCCAACACTAATAGTTTTTTATTTATCAGTGAACAACGTCATACTTTTTTTTATCCGTTTATAGTTATTTTTAATGACAACGTTATCACTTATCGCAGCTATAAATAGTCGTTCTCTCACCAGCCTCTGTTTTGCTTTCTTCAAGTAAAAAAAGACAAAAAAAAAGACCCCAGCTTGTCATATTACTGAGAAAACAGAAAGCACAAACTCCTCTGTCCTGAAGACTTTCCCATAACAGAAATATTCCTAACTGTTACAAAGCGCTGACACTGGAGACTCCTTCTGTAAATGTTAAATAACCGTCTGCATATAAACAATTATCTATTGTTCTTTGTTAACTAACAACACTCATTTAGTCATTTGTTATTATTCTTAGATTATGTGGAGTGTCCTCCATACAAGTCCCTGTGAATGAGCTGTTACTATAGAAACGATCATATACATAAACCCGTGATTTGAATTACAGCAAGCACTATTGTCAGAGCTGCTGCTATAGAAAATTAATCAACACCTTCTGATCAATCAGATACAGGAATTCAACAGCACTGTGGTGTAAAGCAAACTTTAAAAAAAGTGTGTGTTTTGGATAGTCCTATATAACACCGAATTACCTTCCTGCAAGTTTAACTTACATTTTTAACATTCTGTAATCTACTGATTTTTGTGTTTTACTGTAAGAGTGACAATTCTGCAATTTTAAAAATGTCTGATGTGTTTAGATAAATAATCATTTGGATCAATCTAACAATAAAGGCAAGGAATCGTGTGCAAGTGCAGAATTTGTCATCTGCACTCGATTTTTGCAAAAATCAAAGGATAAAATGCAAGGAGGCACCTTGAGAAGAGCTGAAAACTGAAATGAGTGTATTTGATCAGAGTTTAAGATGATGACCTTGTGCCAAATTCGCTAAGGGCACTAGATTTGAGTGCGTCATCATTTGACTACGTGCCCTTCTGAGGGGTCTAGACCTATGATGCGTGATCAGAGAGTGTATCGTCACGCATTAACTTTAAAACACAGTTATTTCTCAGGGACTATAATCTCTAAATTTTTATTGTGAGTTATGCTTTCTGCTGCTCTGGGATCGGATTAATTGTGCGGTCAAGTAGTGTATGATACCGTGCTAAGTGTGGCCCCTACCTCCTCCACGTCCTCTGTGTGTGTGTGTGTGTGTGTGTGTAATCTAATCCGCGGGTCATCGTCTCCGTTATCGGGTCATTAAAGGCAGAGTCGCTACCGAGAGCGCGCGCGAGGAAGCGGCCCACGGCCAACAGCGCGCGCCACTGCCGGGGCACCGCGGCGGGTTCGGTGTCGGGATGATATTTCTCCGCCGTTTGCTTCGTATCAAATACAAAAACACACACGGCACGTGGGGAAACGGACGTGACGAGTAGAATTGGTATAGCCTACAGACAGAGCAATCTCACAACCGCGCGCATGTGTGATGGAGGGATAATAATAATAATAATAATAATAATAACACCAATGTTATGTTATTATTAAACATAACATTTTAAGACTACTGTTGATATGACTTGATATGAATTGTGATATGACTGTGATATAACTGTCCCAAACCCCATTAGTAGTTTAATAAATAAATATGAAATGGATGATGGTGTGTTCAATATTATTTATTGTTATTATATTAATATTTGAATGCAAATTCAATGTGTGAATTCTACATTTCATCCAAACACGCTCAGAACCTGGTCAGGATGGTGTACCTGGTTAAATGGGTGACTGAGGCCTGTTTGATAGACATGTAAAATATCCACAGTTCTGTTACCGCAATAACGCATCACAAACGCAATCCTGCGCAGCCCTCCCTGCGTTTAATGTGAATGTCCTGATGATGAAAAACAAAACCATGAGATCTGTTCACGCTACATGAAGAGATACTCTTAGAAGAAGTGTATCAGCTCGGGAGGGAATGGGTGATCACTATAAAGCACCTGAGTGTGTGCAAGCCTAGAATGAAGAGCTAGTGCAGATTAATCATAAAGGCCTATCGCACACTGTGGAGGGAAAAACACAAAATGTTTATGTGAGGAAAAAAAATTGTGCATTTTCAGTTTACAACAAAAATCGACTTGTTAAAGGCTAAAAGCAGGAGTTTTTTAAACTGTCACAGCTGAGGTTATGATCTCCTGACTGCTTTTATAATGTGCTTCCTCCAGCTCTGGATCGCCTCAATAAACTGCGCCAAGTGCGTGCCACTGATTATTACTGAACATTTTTTCCCCTTTAAAATAAATTCATTTAAGATTTAATGAGAAAACATAATTGCAGACAAACAAATAAACAAATAAACAAACAAACACACCTGATGCACTTACTCTGCGGAGTTGTGAGGTCAGAGATCTCCGAAACGGTCCAAACGGTGCGTCTCCGTTCACTCCGTTCACATGCTCGTCCAAAACTATTCTCGCGCTCGAGCGACCGGGAGCGCGGCGGAGGAAAAAGGCGGCTGTGCGGAGAGCGCGCGCACCGCTGTCAGCGCGAGTCCTCCTTGCACAACAACTTCACCACAAACTCACCCGAACTACCGCACCGGTGCGGAACTGTCCGACCAAAAAAAGAAGAAGAAAGAAAGAAACCCTGACAGCCACACACAAACACTCAAACCCGCTCGCACAAGCGCACACGCACAAACGCACACGCGGGGCCTTGCGCGCGTAGGCTTACGCGTATTTGTCGTATTTTTTTCTTTTTTTTTTTTCTTTTTGCTTACTGTTGATTATGGCTCTAAAGTTAGCTCGGGCGCTCTCGCGCTCCGCGGGCTTTACTTCATTATTAAATCTAAAGAGCTCTCGCGCAGCAACGTAGCCGAGCCGCCTCACGACGCGCATGCGCCCAGCTGCCGCGCGCCGAGCAACTGCTGGCTCGCCGCCAAGCCAGACCGGAGAGGGGCACAGGGCCGGGGGATGCCAGCACCACGCGCGTATTAATAGTATGGCCCGAGTGATCCACTGAGCCTTATTTACCCCGCAAACCAAACCGGGATGAGTTAGGCTCCTTAGCAACCCGAGATTAACTCAGATTAATCCATCAGCTCTCTGACACACAAGGAAGCTCGTGTGTGAAGTATGGGTGTGAGAAAGAGTGTGTACTAACACACACGGTGTGAGAATAAGCGTGCAGTATCCTGTTGGAATATTATCATTAATATGCAAAATATTATAGTCTAATAAATATGCATGATGTAGGGGACAGGATGAAGTTGCATGCACTAATCTTTACATATATCACATATAGATTTATGTTTAAAATTTACACTGAAACTTAAACTTGTTCTTTTACTTGAATCTCTGACTAAATATCTAAACATCTAAAGTCTCAGATGGTCTAAAAATAGTCAGATTGAAAAGAGTATTCTTTTTTTTTTTTTAGATTTGGCACTTCATAGTAATACAATAAAATATGACGTTTTTTTGCAAGACTGTCATGGAAACCTCAGATGTATGACTTTGTATGCAAAAAAATAAAAATCAACTAATGGAAAGATTTGTTAAATATCACGGGTGATAAATGTTTTTTTTTTTTTGTTTTGTTTTTTTTGTAACCCCTGGAAGTCTTTACAGGAAAAGGATCTCACAGCATTTTTCCGCTGTCCCTTAAAGGTTCTACATAGATAGAGTGTTTCCCTAACAGAAAGAACCCTCTTTTTTTGAAAGTGAAGAACCCTTATTTATTCAGTGAACCATTACAAAAAGTACTTGTTTAGATGTCACAGTTATTAGGACACTATAGCTTAATGTACTTTTGTAGGAAAAGGGTTCTTTTAATGGTTCCTTGGATAATTAAAGGTTTTTAGCTTGTAACCCTTCTGATGGGAAACACTCTATTACAGGGTTCTACAAAGTACCTATAAGGGTTCCCACAGAGCTCTTAAGGGTCCTAAGATTTCTAAAAAGTTGAAGCTGCAGTTGGATAGCTATCCTTTCTGGAAAAAAACATCCAGAAAAAAATGTAAACCTGGACACAAACCTGTCAATAATACCAAGACAATGTTTAAATACCCTTTTTGTTAGAAAGTACATTAAGCTATAGTGTCCTAATAACAATGTGACAGCTTAACAAGTATTTTTTAACGGTTTGCTGAATAAATAAGGGTTGTTTTTTTTTTTGCTTCTGTGGTGGCTCAGTGGTTAAGATATTGGACTACTAATTGGACGGTCATGAGTTCAACTCCCAGCACCTCCAAGCTGCCAATGCTGGGCCCTTGAGCAAAGCCCTAAACCCTCAGTTGTATAAATGAGATAAACATAAGTCTTTCTAGATAAGGGCATCAGCGAAATGCCATAAATGTATATAGTCTGCCATTTAAAATAATATTATAGTAACAAGGAAACATGTAATAATTTGAAGAAGCATGATAATATTTCACAGCATGATAAAATCTTGTTGTCACGTATTATAAAAGGTTTCATTAAATGTTACCTAACATAAAGGGATACCTGATTGGAGGGGTTGAGCTGACTAGTAAAGATTGAATAAACATGCAACAGTAAGAAGACTATTAAAGAATATTAAAATGAGTACATGGTAGTATAGGTAACACAGATACTGGACAAGATAGAGGAAGAAACACACATTTCTTGTCCAGCAAGTCAAACATTGTAACAAGGAAACAAATGCATGCACTTGATTTTAAAGTGATTTTAAAATGGTTTGAGTTTTTAAAGGTTTGACAAATAAAACCTGTCACGAGTTTTCATTCTGTAGTGTTCAGTGATCTTTGTTCACTTGTGTATTTGCAGCAGAAACCCAGGATGAAGTTGCTGAACATGCTGATCCGGGGCTAGCTCACACACGCTTTTACATTTTGGCTATTATTAGCAAATTACTGGCCATGTGTCTTATCACGGCATCTGAACAGGAAGTGAACATACACATCAGATAAACCCGATATAGATTTGCTCGTTTGCCAGTTTCCACACAGCTGCGAGGCTTTGCTAGTCAACACACAAAACGACCCAAATAAAATTTTCTATCAAATTGTGATGGACAGATTGACCTGTTGCTCACTTTAGCGCTGGAGCACGTAATGGGTTCTGATGACCGTAGAATATGAAGTCGGACATAAAGGACTGCCAAGGAATGATTTGTGTAAGACACTGACATCACCTTATGTCTGATCAACGTAAATTAACAGAAATTACCAGAAATTACCAGAACACACACACACTCACACACACACACACACACACAGACATACACACTCTCATGCTCTGTCTTTCTCTTTGTCTTTTGACTGTCATTTAGAGCAAGGAAACAGAAACAAGTGAGAGAGAGAGAGAGAGAGAGAAACACGTGTTCATATTCATCTAACATGCTTTGGCATGAAATATATACCAGTAATCATTAGAAAGAAAGAGAGAGTAAGTAAGGGGGAGGAGGAGAGAGAGAGAGAGGCAGAGAGAAAGAGAGAGCGAGGGAGGGAGAGACAGAAACTTATACCCCTCTTTGTTCGGACCACGATGTGTGATGATTGACGCACCATTCTTTAAAGATATGAAAACTCCATGCTGTTATATGTATTGCAATAGCAGGAGGTAGCATTGATCCTAAACTACTCCACAGTATGCTCTGTGAAAACTTGGCACCATTCCTTACTCATATAGATTTTAAAAAAAACAACTAATCCCTCGCTTCCATAATCAAATATAAACTCATACCTTATACACACGTCTTATCTTTTCTTCTGAATACTGGAAAAATAAAGGCAGTGCAATTACGGGATGTGGGACTGAGTATTTATTTTTGACAGCTGTTGCTTGGAGGGTGAAAAGGTGCATATATGAGCAAGTGGTCGCTGGGGTGGGGCAGGTTGTTGGTGGTGGTGGTGGTGCTGGTGGTGGAGGTGGTGGTGGTGGTGGAGTTGGGGGGAGAGAGTCTTATTTATAGACGCAGGCGCTGTGCTTGCTGTGCTGACGCTGTAGAAGCACGAGATGCCACCAGAAGTGTCTGTCAAACAAATTAAAAATACTCCGAGTGGTGGCGTAAGTGGGGCCTGCATCTGGCATGGTCCCAGCTGCCCTACCCCCCACTCCCCCGATAGTGCACTACCCTGCACATTTACAACTTTGCGCAATAAAGCCTGAGATGAGATTGGACGCACAGACACTGTTATACACTCCAGATTTAGAAAATGTCAGGAAAGTATCACAAACAGTGATGTTTAGGCAGATATCAACAAATATATATCATTTATTATGTTCTAATTATGCTCTATTTATTAAGACACATATGATCTATGGGTGTTTAGTTCTTACAAACTCCCAGGATCCATCAGTGGTACCAGACATTCCTTACCTTTCCTATCTACATTTATTTCCTACTAATTTTACTGCAGTTACTGAATGTTTCATACTTTCATAAAGTTTAAGGGGTTAAGATTTACTGTATCATCTTCTAAAATTCAGTTTGAATTCAGTCATTTTCCAATATTGAAAATAAATCACTTGACATAGTAATTCCCTCAAAAATATCACTACAGAAAAATCACTGAAAATCAAGATTTTATGAATATGCAAACTAGAAACACACCACATCCCTTTCCTCTATGGCCTGCATTTGCATATTGAAATCTGATTGTCTCTTATAATGTATGATACAGTTAAAGTTTTTACAGCTTTACTGTTTTATTCCTCTTATACCACAACACTCACAGCATGTCATACTTTTTATCCATTTATGGATACCTTTAATGTTGTGGAACAGCCATTAAACAAGTTAGTTTCTGTCATAAATTATATTAGAGCAGATATAAACAGTCCTTACATGACCAGCCACTCTCATGCAGCTCATCATGTTACCAAGAAACCGCAAAGTTCTCTAAAGACTTTCTTGTGTCGGAAAATTTAAGTTACAGCTTTACCGCTGACTGTTACAATGTAGACTCTAGAGACCCTTTTAGCATACTCCATCCAGAAAACTTCACCATATCAGCAATTATACATTTTGCGTTGTTAAATAACAACATTTTAAAAATGCATTTGTTATTATTAGTCTTGGGTTAGGCGGAGCATTCGTCATATACAAGTACCTGTGTAAAATGTTACTGTGTAATAATAAGAGTATTATTATAAACCTATGATTTGCATCCAGAACTCTTCTCAGGGCCACTGTTATAGAAATTTATCAACACCTTTTGACCAATCAGAATCGAAAATCAACAGTGCTGTGGTGTAAATCATAACACAGTGGTAACATTTTAAATGTAACAATTATAATATGGTAATGTGGTCTTTTGTAGCGTGGAGTTTTTTCTCTCCACCTAACATATATGATCTTATTGGATAATGTTCCTTAAAGATGTGTTTCTTAAATATATGGGTTTATATAAAAAAAAAATAAAAAAAAAGTTAAATGTAAACTCCACAAATGTCCCTCAGGGGGGACACCTGACAGTTCAATGTGCTTTCTAAATAAAGGGGTACAAACAGAGCACCTTTAGAAAGTGAAGAACTGTTTAATAATCCAAAGAACCTTTAAGCAAGAGTGCATGTGTGTGTTTGGAAGAATACATCTAGGTTCTAAGTTTTTACATGTACTTGTTCTACATCCTAGCTTGTATAACATATCTAACATGAAGTCGTAACTTATTATTCAATTATTTGGAACAACACGCTGAATGTTGAATCTAAAACCCTAAAGGATTCCTCAGCTTGTCATTCTCCTGGAAGATTCAAAAGTTCTACCTAGAACCCTACAACAGAGAGCTCACCTTACAGAAAAAGTGTTAAGTAGAAGAAGCTCAGAGCCCTCAAAAAAATTGACAAAAAGTGATTGAAAAAAAAGCAACACATCTACATGACACACACACAGAATGTATGAAGCTGCACAATTAATTCCACAGAAGCACCTCCAGACTCCACTAGTGTTCCATTTATCCAGGGAGGATATTTTTATAAAAATGCAATATTTCATAAATCAAACATGCACACACACACACGCAGCCTACGCAGTCATCTCGTAGTTTGTGTGTCAGGAGGTGTATGTTGTAGAGGATCGGTCAGTGGCTCAGGAGAGCGGCTCTCTGATGGGGTTAATGAACTCGTCTGAGCAGCGGGAGCTCTGATCGCTCCAGCAGCAGGCCGCCACTGGAACAAAGGAAATATTTAACAGCTCATAAATCCTGCTAATATCCCAGTGAGAGGCAAGAGAGGCTTACACTCACACAGATAGCTCAAACAGAGGATCGGCAACGGCGGAAAGCACGGGTGTGCGTATATGTGGATGTACGTTTGTATGGAATATGGAACTTTTATTGAAAGCACCTATAGGTTAGCTTAGTGCAGGAGCTTGTGTACTGTCAGGGGCTCAAAGATATTTGCACAAAGTGACATAATTGTAAATATAACCATAATTTTAATACTTGGATGAAAATCCTTTGCAGTCAATGACTGCCTGA
>CM075018.1:4813684-4858888 GCA_037576675.1 Pangasius sanitwongsei | reverse complement strand
TATATTATATATAGTGATAGGAATTCTAGCTCTTTTCAGTCTGTCAAACCACCGAGTCGAATCAAATGACTCAGCTCACCAACAAGTGTCGACTCTTTCATCTCTTAGACAGTTTGATTTGTGATTTTGTTCTTCTCTGTGTAACTATGACTGAAACTGTGCAATGAACTCTTGCTCAAACCTCTAATTACTAAAATAATGCTCCTTTGCATTTCATTTTATATAATCTGTTTAGATAATAGTGAAGTCAGCAAGGCACAAAAAATATGCACTGAAAAATATAACAAGCAGCCCTTCATTAATGTTATTGTGCTGTTGTGTCGGTGCTTGATTTCTATTTATCCTGATAACTGATCATCTCTGCTAACACACTGACGACATACAGAGCATCTTTCCATATGCACACAGCTTAGAGTCAAACACACGTATCACCATTTACGATAAGGAATGAAAACAAAAAAAAAACCCAAATGGCTCTCACGATTCACCGGAAAGAGATGGCTCAATGAGGTGACGCATCACTACTGAACGCATCTGTCTTAATCATTTTATTGATATATTGTACTCATATTGTCTTAAATTATTTGTAGTATTTTTTAGGCTGCTGTAAAACTAAACTAAAAACTAAATATTTCCCTTCTCAGATCAGTAATGTGTTATCTTACACTGAAAGTAGAACATGGAACCTTAAATATGTGAATGGGGATTATTCGCCTTCATATCTGTAACTTTAAATGACATTGAACAGTTAAAATTATTCTGACAAGCCGAGTGATTATAACGAGGAGAAAAAAAGATATGGGTTGTAGCGGTGAGCTGCTCATGGAAGTATCAGACACAAACCATTAACATGTCTGTCACTGTATGGCCATGTGAACACACACACACACACACACACACACACACACACACTTGTAATTCTATCTTTGTGGGGTGTTTCCATTGACATGTGTGTTACTGTAGATAATTAATGCTATGCCAACACCTAACCTTAACCTCAACAGCCAAAAAGAAACCTTTTACTCTTTTAGGTCTTTTTTTTTTTTAATAAAAGCTGCAGTTTTTATACAAAAGCAATTTTCCTCATGAGGATTAGCCAAGGGTCAGAACTTTCATATTTTCTGATCATTAAAGGGATTAAAACATGACTCACACTCGTACAAGTTGTACAGCCAGTAGGAATGTCGCTGTTATAACTGTTCTCTGTGAGGTCAAAGTTCAAATCGTTCACACTTTTACTACAGTCATTCTAACATTAATATGAATGTCTGAAGCCTGGATGTATCAGTAGACTAGTCATATGACAAAGAAGACAGAACAACGGAGAGACTCTGTGTGTGTGTGTGTGTGTGTGTGTCCTGTCCACCACCATTGTTATTTCATTAGGGTGTAGGATTACTTCCATTAACTCAGCATGTCGGCTGGACCTAAAGAACCCCCCCCACCCCATACACACGCATGCGCGCGCGCACACACACACACACACACCTCTAACACATGGACTTTCCATCAAAGTAACTATAGGCCAGGTCAGTTCTAACTGAATTAAGGGCTTGACAGTCTTCTAAAAGACATACTCTCTCATACACACACAGACACACACACGAATACACACACATGAAACACACACACACACACCTTTCATCTTTCATTAGGCACATAAATTGAGTGTTTTAAGAGCTGTGAGTCTGTAAGGTTCTACCTCCTGCACTGGATTACCATCTACTCTGCAATCCAGGGTACTTTATTGTATTTCTATAGGGGGTGAGAAAGAGAGAGTGAGAGAGAGAGAGAGAGAGAGAGAGAGAGAGAGAGAGAGAGAGAGAGAGAGAGAGGGGCATTTTGACCCTTCTGTAGCAGATAAGCAGGTGAAACACTAATGGTGTCTCTTCCTCAGTTCAGTTGTCTGGCTCCAGTGTCTTCCTGTCCCACACAGATCCATTTAGACGCCCGAATCCCACTGGGGCAGGGTGGGTCGTGTGTGTGTGTGTGTGTGTGTGTGGGGAATGAAAGTTCACCTGCCATCCCCATCATCTATAAGATTATGTAACTATATAACAATAAGCCTTTTCTCGCTACACGACATGCCACAACTTTGAGCACCTGTAATTCAGTACCAAATGTTGCAGTTTTTGGTACTGGCTCAAAACTGGTACCATCTGGAACCAATAGCATTAGTGGGCGGGGATAATAGCTCTGTTTGTCAGTGACTGGTTACACATACCACATCATAGAACATGCTACACTATACACAGAGACACACAGACAAACATGCATTCATTTATTCATCTTCAGTAACAGCATTGTCCTGGTCAGGGTCACACTGGATCCGAAGCTTATCCGAGGTGGGAATACACACTGGATGGGACACCAGTCCATCACAGGGCACCATGCCCATCCACACATCCACACACACTCATTCACACCTAGCCAATCCAACTACCAGTATGTGTTTGGAAGGCGGGAAGAAATCGGAGAACCCAGAAACTGGAGAATTTGTGCCGTCAAGGGCAACGATGTGAAATTTTACTTCTCAACCTGGACCAAAGGTTTCAATTTTTGGCATATTTGTATATGTATATATTATTATATATTATTATATATTTACATATTTTTTATCTATTGAAATGAATTGAATTTCATCTGCTACAGTGCAGATTGTGTCGCCTTTGCTGTTCTTATCATAGACGAAATGTAAACATCCTTCATTGGTGAGCCATTTCACAAGAATTTTGTTGCAGCTAATATAAGTTAATTAGCCAAATAAATATTCAGAGGTCCTGTGTAAATAAATGCTATTGTTAGACACAATGAAATCAAATCATCTTACTCCCAAAACCCAGAATGACGCCGGAACAAAAGTATGCTGAGGAATCCCAGAATGCTTAGGGGCTGCGGCCTTGGCTTCCACAGCCTGGCAATGACAGAAACCTCCTGTAGAGTGATTGGACAGCGTTGAAGCTCTTACTCACTTAAAACACCCAAATACACACACACACACACACACGCGCGTGCACGCACACGCACATGCACACAGCCTGATCAGTGGCTCTGTCCAAACTTTAGGAGTAAAAATGTGTGCTATGTTTTCATTGGTAATGAGCGCGCAAGGGGAAATAAACACCAGGGCCGCATTAACCGAAAAAAAGAACAAGAACGGCACAGAGCGAGAGAGAAAATGCTGCAATCCTTGACTTTTTTTCCAAAACACAATTCCTTGACCATGCCTTAATAATTTCCCTAATTAGTGGTTATAGCTTGAATTATAAACTTCCCTTGCGAATCTACACTGAAATGTTTTCATTCGGATTCTAGGTGAGTTAAATCTACAGTGTTAATGATGTGGGTTTAAAGGGCCCCAATTCCTCCCTGTCTCACTCATCCACGACTGCCTGTGACACAAAACAGACCAGAGCAAATTACTCTGAACCATATTTTACGTACACTCATTACTTATGTCTGGCTATGGCGATGAGGCCTCAAATATGAAAGTATGTGAAATGAATCGCTCAGTTGAGGGTCGTATGGAGCAAGACAGTTTGACAGGACATGACGAGAAGGAAAAGTCTGATTGCGATGTTTCTGATGCCAAATACACTTGGATTGTAGGCAAGAATGTAGTGACATTCAACTACTATTACATATAATTACACACTTCATGTACGTTTTGCTGAAAAGCCCATGCACAGTGTGAGAATATGCAGCATTGTGAACACAAATGCGGAGCAAAAAAATATTAAAACTGGATATTTTGGGATTTAAATGGATTTTTCAGTTCTGTGGAGGCTGTTCTGGCATGGCTCAATACTACACGATTCCACATTTTTGTTTGGTGGAAGTGGAGGGCGCAGTGACTTAGTGGTTAGCAGTGTTGCCTCGCACCTCCAGGGTTGGGGGTTCAAAAGCTGCCTCTTCCCTTAGTGCACGGAGCTTGCATGTTCTCTCCATGCTGCAGGATTTCCCCTGCCTTGTGCTCCAAGCTCCATGGATAAGCGGTACAGAGAATGGATGGATGTTTGGCGGAAAATGTGTTTGATTCAAGAGGTTACTACCCTAAAAAAATTGGCTCAGGTACATGGGGCCATATCCAGAGTTGATGACATCTCAATATTTATGTTGGAAAAGTCCATCGTATTTAGAGTTGGGTTATACAGATTCCTAAACTGATTTTCTGTAGTTCATGCCTCAGAGACTGCCAGATTTTTTTTTTTTAGCCACGAGATACAAATGAATGAAGATCATGAAATTATAATGAGTGCGCAGTATGGAAGCTATATTGTCATGCTTTTAATTTGCTATTTTGATTTGTTAAATTAATATAATACTGTAATGTCAATGTATTTTTCTTTTTGTTTTTTTTTTTAATTCAGTACACTTCACCCATCTGAATAGCACTTAAGTCCCTAATTATGGCCCAGGATGTCTAGTTATGGTCCTACCAAATTCGCAGTCAAGAAAATTGCATCACAGTCCATGAAATCAACCTTTTCTTATGTAATGGATAATTTGACAATTGAATTTCAGTGATTTATGCCTTAATTATGCTTCATAAAATGTTTTGATGAAGTCAGTCATTCGGGCGCCTAATTGGGTGTGGAGAATTATGTAATTTTATTTTTTTTCCAGTTATTACTTAACAACTTTATTTGCATAGTGAAAATACTAACACTGTATATCACTGAATGGCTCCTGTCTCTTCATAAATTATTTCTGCCTTTGATGGCATCCATAAAGCAATAATCTTAATTAAACTCCGATGCATTTGGATCATTTCACTGTTTAACTAGTCACTGTCCACCAACCAACCCTGGTGTTTATGCGTTTGAGTTCAATGTCCCTACTAACTACAGGCCATGGCTCATTTCCTGAGTGTGTGTGACCCCATGATTTACAGTCACATTGGTATTTTCAGACAGAGCTCAAGAGGGAGGGATGTGCTCTAATTACTTATCACTCGAAGAATCAAACACTCGAGTATCACTCCCAACACTCAGGCAGAAACGTGCCACTGAATCTACTCCCATCATTGGGCGCCACATTTGACACTCGGAGTCAAACAGGAGGCAGTATGTCCTCATAAGCAGCAGACCGATGTGGACACACTCACACACACTTCTGTACAATGGATGACTAGTTTTAGGGGTGGGTCTTAGTAGTATATCATAGAAGTCTAAATAAAAATTCAGCAGCATTATACTGTAAATATGGTACCATGTGTATATATTTGAATAGAATGTTTTAGATGTTTTGAATGATTCTCTGACTTCATTATTGTGATAGTTTGGTTAGATATAAACCACTTTTCCCCTTACCTCAGGCCATCATTGGTGTCTGAAGTTTGCTTCTTTAGTTTCACACTGGATCTATATGAGGCTAATCTTGCTAACAAGTATGGAAAGCTAAAAAGCTAGCATCTTCCTAGCATCATGCAATCTGTATGTTTAAATCATACACACTCACTGCAAATTGTGCAGAGTTGTCCAGTATCTTAGACTTTTTTGTGTGGTTTCTGACACTGTATGCCACACTGTTCTTTAAAAAAAAAAATGGACTAAAGGATGTCACAGAGATAAAGACAGTAGTGGTGGCAATCTTGAAGCAGAATCACTTTCTTTTGCAACAAAAGTTAGAAGGAGTGGACAAACTTTGAGGGAATTGTATGTTTGATTGGTATATTTATGTGTTATATGAACAGAATCTTCTATTTGATGAAACAAAGAACATTACTGAGGCTTTTGAGGTGTGAGATTTAGGGAGAGTTCACTGCTTGTTAGCTACATTAGCCTCATGGCTAATCGGTGTAAAACGAAAGAAACAACCTTCAGACAAAAGTTTTGGTTGATCTACTACATTATGGGTCAGTATGTTTGATTGAGGCTCCAGGTTTTTTCATTGTTGCAGTAATCCCTTTGCAATTAATCCCATTAAGTAAGCATAGCTGAGAGATGCTAACTGGTAATGGGGAAGGGGATTAAATTTTGAGTTCAAGGGCCACTCCAGCGGTCAAGTGGGCTAATGAAGGCGAGAGTGGGCTTTCTTAACCCCAAAGAGGATATGGTTGAGCAGGCTCAGATTTCACTTAATACCCTTACTACTTTAACCAAGCATGTATATCTGTGTGAGGGTGGGTGTTCGTGTCGTGTGTGTGCGGGTTGAACCTGACAGACAGGGATCAATCCATATCCTCAGAGGTTCAGAGGGTCATAGCTAATGCTAACATGAGGGTGCTGTTGTTTTTTTCATTAGCTAATAGGAGCTTAGGTTTCTTCTGTGTGTGTGAGGGTGAGGGAGACAGAGAGAGCGCTGTATTGTATTAAATGACAGACGGAGACATTTGAATGTTTCATCACAGACATATATTTAGAATGCCATTACAGAGTGGATGTGTGTGAGTGTGTGTGTGTGTGTGTGAGTGAGTGTGAGTCTGCTAAACCACTCCTGCTACTTGCTTCATTCTTACACACAACATAAAAAAAGTCTGAAATGAAGACACTTTCATCTATCACATTACTGGTGTTTATAAAATTTCTGGTCCTAACAGACATTACACTGAAACCCACGCGCACACACACACACACACACACAAAGAAAGAGGGAGAGGTAAAGGAGCTTAATCCTAGCCACACGGGTTTACAGCCTTGCACTTATCCAAAATCAAACCCTCTACTTCAATCTTGGACTGATTTGGCTGGTGTAACAATTTTCCTGAATGGATCAATGACACAATGATGCTATAAAATCTGTGGTGTGGTGCGCTTGACAAAATTTCTTTAGCTAAAATTTCAGCTATTAGCTGTGTTATTCTCTCAACTTTGCTAGCACCTCGTGCACACCACACTGGTAAAAGACTTTGACTGAGTACAGCTAGATTTTTTGCATGGCATGTTCTTTTTAAATGTGATACAATGGTGTGTTGAACTAGTCCTATAGTTATATGACAGATTTGCGCTGCATAACACTGTCTTTTGCTCAATGTGTCCAAAAAGTAACTGCATGATTTCAAAGCCATATGTAGCTAGCTAGTGGTCCAATGTAGGGCTGGAACAAATGAGAGTTTATCATCTGTGCAGATGTTAATCGATCGATCCACCTATTCATCCATCTGTCTGTCTGTCTGTCTATCTATCTGTATAGCCTGCCTGTCTGTCTGTGTCTGTTTAGCTGCCTACCCACCTGACTATCTGTCCACCTGTCCACCTCTCTGTCTGTCTGTCTGTCTATCTATCTATCTATCTATCTATTGATCCATCTATTCATCCATCCATCCATCCATCCGTCTGTCTGTTTGTCTGTCCACTTTTCCATCTGTCCATCCATTTATCAATCTATCAGTCTATCAGTTTGTTTGTCTATCTATCTGTCTAGCCACCTACTTACCCTTCTATCTGTCTAATCATCACTTAAACCAATGCCTTAAATGAAATATCACTTTGAACAATCACGAAAAAGATAAATCACAAAGATAAATGTTAATGCATTTATTGTGTTGTTCTGATTAATCTGTCTATGTATCATATGTCTGTTTGTCTGTCTGTCTGCCGTCTGTCTGTCTGTCAACGGGGTCCTAAACACTGCAGCACCGTATAGACCTTACTGTGAGCAAATGTTAGGAAACCAAAGCCATGCACTGATACAGGACACCATGTGGTGGAATATATAACAAACAACATATAACAAGATTATTTACATCTAATCCCTAGATTGCATTACAGCGTGTCTATAATACCTGTAGAGCTCATTATGAGAAACAAGGCAATTGTTAAATCATTGCTGCTCAAATTACTGTCCATGGATTTGCCATGGTCTTTGAACAATCACATTCTCACAGAGAGAGAGAGAACAGGGAGACTTCTGAGAGTTTACCAGAGCCAGTGACAGCTGATCAGGAGCTTCATGTAGTCGCACGTCAGGCTGATTCATCAACTCCCAAGTTCCCAACTGGCTTCTTTGTAATTAAACTCCAGACTTCAGAGTAACGCTAGTCACTGGAAGTCTCAGGAAGTCGTACTGTGCTTATCTTCAGTGTGTCTCTTTCACCTGGGAAAATGAATGTATTATACATTTATAATATGTGTGGCTGGGGAAACCCTTCACATTCACATGAAATTTTAGACATTTTCTACTATATAAAGTTTTGAAAACTACAGCTCAATCACAAGTAAAGATCTAACATTTTAAAATCTTTAAAAAGTGAAAAAGGAGAAAATTTTTACAACTATTTATTGATTTAATTTGCATTTAATTTTTAACATATAATCAAATTTAAAAGTAATAAATATGAACAATTACAGTACTTTATTAAAGATTAGGAGTTTACAATAGACAACCAGTAATCACTTTGATATTAAGCATCATCCACACGTTAGTATCTCTAATCTCCTCCCCTGTGGTAAATCATGTCAATCACGGCATTTGACAAACACAAGTCTCATCGTTGCTCTTGACTCAAATGATCTCTGTTCACTCTCACACCTGTGCTGAAATGACTGATTTTTTCCCCCCATTTTTAATTAGCATTCAAACATTACTCTATAGTGCATGCGCATTGCGGATAATTTGACAGCTGGAATTTACACTGTTTACAAGCTGAATTGATTAGGCTTAATCCCTTTCACTACGGCACATAATGTCCACTGTGTGAGGAAATAGTAAAAAATAAAAATAAAAGTACCAAAATGCTGTATACTGTGAAAGTCATGCACTGTTTCTGTCTCTGTATAGACAGGTTTCATTCGTTTTGTTTACATCCTAGGGTCATTAGGGGGCCCGTCATTTTGTGGGTCAAACAATAGATAAATTAAAAGTTTATTTATTTTGTCTTTGCTCATAACAAATGCCTCTGTAAAGCTCAGTTCTTGTAACTCAGCAGGAAGTTCTAAATTTGGGGTAAATTGGGTAGCCAGTTGGTAGGTGAGCGCTATAATCAGATAATAACAAACATGAGTAAAGAAACAAAGGTATAAATGATATTATGCACTAAATAAAATATAAATGCTGACCTGCTTTCCCATGGTGACCAGTCATGTCGTGTGCATTGTCCAGCAACTCAGTTTCTTCAGTCTGCAAGTGATCGCAGAGGCTCATTTTATATATTCATATTTCATATATTTCATATTTTCAAGCATGTTTGATTTTCTCAGTGATAAATCATGTCATGTGAAACCCCCATGCAACTAGTTGAAAGTTCAGCAATGAGGAACAGCTAGTAAAAGCTGTTAAAATGTGTAAAATTAATCTGCTCTCACACACTGCAGATCCCTGAATCCAGCTTATTATCCATCTACTTGTGTAGAAGGGTGAGGGCAAAATGGAAGCATGATAATATAGCTTCTATAAGAACGTGTTTGGCATGTCATACACAAGTGGATGTTAAGAACAGCAAAAATAAACACCAACATGACATGATTCATGTCAGCACACAGTATAAAAATAGCATTTTTTTTCCAACATATGCTGCCTGCATCTCTCCAGCCCAATATTTCGTCCACATTTTCTCTTCTTTCTCTTTTTTCTTGTTTTCGTACAAAGTAGTGACAGTCGCAGTCTAGCGATAGACAGCTCTCGTGTTTATTTTCGTGACAGAGTGGGATTTGTGGATGAGGTGCACTTTGGCAGGTATTTCTCCAGGTGCAAGATTGTGTAGTCTGTGCTCCCCTACAACACAAAACAACTGATCACACGAGATTGCAAGAGATTGCTGCAAATCGTATAGTGTGCAGCCAGCCTTTAACTTTGTCATCTGACCTATTTCTGCACCTATTTACAACACAAGTATGAACCATAATGCCCGAGGACAGTTCTTAACCAGTTTTAAAAAAAAACGTTGATTGTTTACACAACGTTAATCCTATTGTTTGAACCACAAAATGGCAGCCACACGATGAATCATAGGAAATGTGGCATCACTTGTAAACTATTGATTACATAAGTACACAACACAATCAAGTTACATGTTTATTCCAAAATAGTATCACACTTTCAAACACATATCTATTTGTGAAACTCAATTTGGAATAAAAGTTATGACAGTTAAAGTTAGGGGTAGACGTGGGGATAGCATCTGCACCATAGTCATATCCAACTGAGTGAAATCCAACCACGTCACCTTCATTTGTTTGAAGGTGTATGAATTTATCATGAAATCATACTCACATTACCATTAATTACCATTAATTATGGTTGAAAAACATCCTTTGGACCTTTGGTTCACACACACACACACACACACCTACTTAACCTGGAATGACTAAAAGTGATTTAATCATGATAGTTTAAAAAAAGGGTAGTGAAAAAACTCTCTTCCCCTTTCCTGTCTTATTTTACTTCCCAAATCTATTCTCTCTCTCCTTCTCCCTCGCTCTCTCTCTCTGTTAATGCGCCCTTTCATGTCATCTCCAGTTTCCTGGATTCTGCCATCGCGGTGGTAACCCCTCCCTCCTTCCAGTCTCCCAGGTCCTGCCGGATGGGATGCTTTTGTATGGCCGCCACATTTTTGGGGTAAACTGATCCCCTCTCGCCTCCTGATCCTCCCAGTGGACACACACACACACACACACACACAGTGAACAGTAGGTCACATTTGGCATCATTCCAAAATGCAGGATTTTTAGAATCTGAGAAGAACATGGATGTATCACACAGATGTCATATTTGTTGGGCCGGTGTACTCTTTCCATCAATTGCATCTACATGCCCATAGCATTTATATTCTCTCTGTATCTCTCTCTCTCTCTCTCTCTCTCTCTCTCTTACAGAATTCTCCATCTGTGATGCAGGACATCTCAGCCTTGACTAATTTAACAGCTGCAAAGCACAAACACTGTGACAGGTAGACCAGGTGTGTGTGAGACAGGATGACATAAAAGAGACCAAGTGACATTTGTTCCTCTGTTCACGAAGACTAATCTGTTTTTATGGCTGCGTTTTTTCCACAATGAATACATGCTGGGTGTGTGTTTTTTGATTATGTATGTGGTGCTGGGCGTGTACGTTTTGGGTTAGTGTGTGTATTTATGCTGGTGGTAGCTTTGTAGTTAGGATCAGAATATTTATTTTTCATACATTTTCCCCCTGCATATTAATTTGTTGAATTTGGAAAACAAAATTAAATAAAACACATTTTGAAATTTGCTTTACTTCTAGAGTACTTTCTAAACCCATGGTTCTGAAAATGGGGTCTGGGAAACCCCAGTGGTCCATGAAGCATATCCAGGTGTTTCCATGATTTTCTAATTTTATTACAGTGGTGGAAACCACAACCCACTCTTATTATGTGTATCATCATAAAAATCCTGTCAATAATTCTTCTGACTATTTTCATAAAAATGGGTTCTGTTTGTTCAGAAATAAAAAGAATGCTCTAAGACTCTTCAGTGAATAGCCTTCTTTTGCAACGGACTGTGAAAGGATTGAGAACTCATGTTCTATAACAAATATATTATACTTTTGTAGGCTAATAACAATATTTTAACATATTAATTCCACTAAATCAATTCAAAGTTCTTGTGCCAGACAACTGACCTTGTTATACTATCTTCTCTTATTGTATTGGATGATTTCTTTCATATAAAATATTATATTATTACATTTTACACATTTTTCCACCTGTAATCTATAGTGATCTACAGTGACAAGTGAGAATCAACACCACAACACAAAACCTTTTTATGTCCCGGCAATCAACATTTTCTGAATCTATTTTCATCTCCATTTTCATTTCCTTCCCAACCCCTTATTGTGGCTTTAGGTTGGTACGGATGTGTGTGTGTGTGTATGTGTGTGTTTGTGTGTGTGTCTACACCCCCAGGGGGTTCATACCGTAATCCCGCTGTGTGTACCTGGTGAACGTGGGAGTCAGAGCATCTCGAGTTTCCCTCAGTAAATGATCTGATTAAAGAAGTCCTTTCAGCGCTGCCCAGCCCAAAAAAAACAGACACACACCCCAGTGGAGGAGAGAAAGCAAGAAAAAGAATGAGAGAAACGAAGGCTTGGATAAGGACAGACAGAGGTGTGCCACTGCCTTGAGCTAGAAACCAGCAGACAATGAGAATATGACTATCAACAACACACTCATGCTTAGACATTCACTAGATTAGATCACATGATGATCTCAGTAAAGAACGCTTCGGAAGAATTTCGGAATCTTTTGAGCTCATTTTGCGGAAGTGAAGAGTTCCGGAATGCTCCTGATTGAGAAGGACACTCTTCCTGGATGAGTTCCTTAAAAAAAAAAATGGAGTGACACAAACTTTGCGAGAGAGACAATGTTTCAACATGTGAGAAAATTATAGCAACACAAAGAACATTATGATTGTGAATGCGTTTGTTCTCAGTTGATTAGTTTTGTTGCAAGAATATCATTCAGTCATTTGATCTTCAGTAACCGAGTTTAATCCAGAGCCTATCCCAGGAAGACTTGGCATGAGGCGATAATACACCCCAGATGAGACACAAGTCCATTGCAAGGCATGGGTAGGGCAATTCACACACTCATTCACACATAAGGGGCAATTTAGAGTAGCCAATCCACCTAGCAGCATGTTTTTAGGAGGTGAGAGGAACCCATGTGGACATAGGGAGAACATGCAAAACTCCACACAGACAGTAACCCAAGCTCAGGATTGAACCCAGGACCCTGCAGCTGTGAGACGTAACAACCTGTATGAATACAATGCTAACAATTGTGTTGGTTTGGAAAGCTACAAATGGACAAAGCACAGTTTTTCTGCTTTGTGTCTCCTTGACTTGTGCCAACTAGAAACCTGCAGCCTAAAAAACACTCTCCTGCAATGCTTTTCACTCACCACTTGTGTAAAATAAAATAAAATAAAATAAAGAGTTGTGCTTGCCACATTATTGATTATAAAGTA
The DNA here is from genome assembly GCA_037576675.1 of Pangasius sanitwongsei. Lineage (NCBI taxonomy): Eukaryota > Metazoa > Chordata > Actinopteri > Siluriformes > Pangasiidae > Pangasius > Pangasius sanitwongsei. The sequence goes on along the minus strand of CM075018.1, from coordinate 4,846,019 downwards.
AGCTTTAGTAGCCGCATATTAATTAATTGCAGGTTTTCAAATTGCTGTTTTAGAAGGTTGGCTATTCTGTGAAGCTTATGTTTGACTAATCAGTGAAGTTCATTAGGCTCTCTCCTAGTAGCTCTTGTTCCACAGAAAAGTACGAAAAGGAACTAAAAACAGTACTGGAACTATGGCTTAGGAACTACAATCGGCTAATATTCTGAAATTCCAGAGTTTCTCATAATATTTCTGTGAGGAAATACGCCTCAAGATGCAAAGTAATCAAGAGCATGTCCAGAAATCGTTATGATAATAAATCTGAGCATCAATAAGTGTTGGAAATAAGTTGACCTTAGCATTAATGCTACCAATTTTAATTCCACATTACCTGTAATTTTGTCAGTCATGTGATTTAAACAGAACTGTACAGCTACAATATACACTTCCTCATGGCAAGTAAATAAATAACTAATGCTGAATATCTCCGTTAAATCTTCATACACCTGCTGTTTTTTATAGTTATTCATCAGTGTCACATAACTAGCCAATTCAATGCTGAGGGCATGAGACAGAGGCCATAATAAAGCAAAATTCCCAACCAATATTGATCTGGAATCAGAGATCCGCCTGAGTGATGACCTTATTAGCCTCCTGCGGCCAGTTGCCCGAGTGGAAAAGCTGTGGTATGGATGACATCACCTCACAGTTAATCAGGGTAACAAGATTAAACTTCTGCAAGTTATGACATTTTGGTGCCATTTGAAAGAAAGCGAGATCTCGAATCCATTCCTTTCATCCTTCCAGACCCAAATTTCTATAAAACAGTTTCAAGCATGCATCTATACCAGCAAGCAGCAATTTCTAGGGGTCCATGCACTTTTGGCCCAAGGGGCTCTGCAGTTGCAGGATTTCAGACTCCAGTTCTGAAGGTTGTAACAGCCAAATTAGGTACTGCCATATTGTGTACTAAATGTTATACAGTAATGCACATCTCCCCACCTGTAAGTTGCCATCAGATGGAGCAGGATAAAATGAACATGCCACTAGACCGCGTAAATACATTGAGCTTGTCCTAATTACAGAAGTTGTAAAAGAACATTTATAACCCTTCATGAATGAAGAAATTAGCCTTGTGGCCTGGCTTGTATGCTCAAAGTAGCAAATAAACAACTGCCAAAAGGCGCATTGTGTGATTATCATGTACATATTAATGCACTCATAATAATATGTTACTGTTTCTATAGTAACAGCTAGTTCTAGTTAGTCTTAGTTAGTTCTAAGGCTAATAATAAATGGATTTTAAAAATGTGCTGTTCTTTATTAAAACAATATGCATAATTATTTATATGGTAAGCTTTGTGTAAAGAGACAATTAGACATTTATGGAAGGAGCCTCCAGTGTCAGACCTTCATAACAGTTTTCCAACATAGGAAAGTCTTCAGGTCAGAAGATACTGTGCTTTCCGTATAGCATAATATAGCATGACAAGCTGCATTTTTTTGGTCTTATTAATTCCAAAACAGAGAAAAAAAACAACAGGAACGACAGGGCAGTGGAGCTCAGTGGTTAAGGCATTGAGCTACTGATCGGAAGGCCGAGAATTCCAATCCCAGCACCACTAAGCTGCCACTGATGGGTCCTTGAGTAAGACCCTTAACCCTCAACTGCTCAGCTGGATAAAAAACATCAACCAAATGAAGTAAATATTTATAGCTACTATAATGTAAGTGATAACAGGATTGAACTGGAGAAGCCTGGAGCTGTGAGGTGGCCTATGTTACCTGCTGAGCCACTGTGCCACACTGAAGGTAAATCTTTTGAAAGGGAACAGTTCTCTTGTAGGGCTCTACACACAAACCTCAAAGGCTTCCCCCAGAGGCATCAAGCAAGGAGCCATTTTCTGGTGCTAAATGGAAACATTTTTTGTTTATTCTGTCGTTCGTATGTGTGCTTTGCAAAGTTGCAGCTGAGTTGTATTTCCCAGGTTTTCTCTGTTCTTCATTAACTTTACAGTCTTTAGCAGATTCCCTTACCCAGGGCGACTTACAGAAGGGATTTGTAGTCTCCATCAAAAACATCCGCATGCTAGTTCAATAGTTCATGGTCTAAGAATACCACTGAACCTTGTTGGAGAGAAGTTCGTACAGCAAGAAAACACATAAGTCAATGATTTTTTAAAAAGCCTGCCTAGTTCTCCCACTAGTCCAAATTCTCATTATTTCCTAGTTCCTTGTTCCTGAGCCTTGGCTCCAGGTCCTTCTGGTGTTTTTCTGGTTTTGGTCTTCAGATGCCTGAGAAATTGAAGAAAAGAAAGAAGAAATGAGGGACCCTGTTCCTCAATACTACAAAATGCTCAATTCATTACCTTTCAAAAATTAATCTGACAGACTGTAAGTTGCGTTAAAGTTGCAGTGCACTGTGGCATCCAGAAACTATAAAGAAAACTAGTGTGGAATGTTTGAAAGTTATTTCACAACTCTGTATCTAATAACTCATCTGTAAGACTACTCCAACATTGGAAATATAATAAGGTTAGATTCCCATGCAATGAGAAGTGGAGCTGAATAAGAGAGTGGTTTGTTTAAGTGATTCTGTTTTAGTGATATATAAATTAGAATGAAACCGCTCCATAATCCCAAATTAATGAAAGTGGCCCAGTCCCCCCACCCCCTTTAGCATACCACTTTATGGGTTTAAATGATAAGCAGTGTAAAGCAGAGGATTAAATCAAGATATAGGATGCCTGTGGACTTGAGGAGGTCTCGGTCCAACACACCTGAGGACATTCACAAGGACGTCTAGGTTCTGAAAAATGTTACTTTGAGCTCTATTATAGTAGTTCTTGGTTTGTTGTGATGTTGATGGACAGAAAATCCCACATATCCTTTATATCACATGTCCTCCATTTTACTTCCTGATTTTCTACAGTTCCTGCTTCCTGCTTCCTCCTGCTCCAACTGCACCCTGAACATTCCCCTTATCATTTTTTTCTACATGTCCCATGTAGTAGTTTCTGTATTATTAGCCTATATATAATCTAATAACTCATCTGTAAGACTACTCCAATATATATGATATATATATATATATATCAGAGATGGGGCCTTGAGTTAGGGATCAGACTAAAGTACTCAGTACTCAGTTGTACTTGACTCTCATGTTGATTGACCAGAGACCTCTGTGGATTTTATGTCTGGGTTAAAACATGAACAAACAAAATAATAAAATAGGAGATAAAATCAATGTAATCATTTCTGGATTAAAAAAATCTTTAAAGAAATTCCAATCTTTTTCTTATTGTTACAGGATCAGATTCAATACTTTTTTATATTGATCCTGGGTATTGGATCAGTGACATCTCTAGTAAATACATTACTATGAAGCTAACATTAACACATACTTTAGTGTTGGTTATTGTTACAGAGGAAATGTGACTGCTGTGCAATTCCCTGAATTAACTTGACACATACTTTAGACCAATATTTTTGACACTATTTCAGAGACATTAGATGTTGACTTACAGCCATGTCCCCATGTCACTCATCTTCAGGGTCCCAACAGACCACCTCTATCTGCCTAATAAAACATTAAATGCCATTAGCTTTGCGTCTCATAGGTAAATACCTTTACACAGGAAATCACCCATAACCTCATAATCTAAACATGCCTGGCTTGTAGTCTTAATGTCAGGTATACAATAGACTCAGAGGCTCCACACACAAATTCTATAAATCATAATAAGCTTCAGGAAATATTAATATCATACTTTAATGTATAGATTTTAATTCTTTACTTAACTCTGTGTCTTAAGTCTTAACTTATATTCTCAAATGTCCGTAGTAAAATAAGACTAGTTGTTACTATATTATTTGTGACTATCAGGGTTGGGGTGGGTTTCCTTTTTTTCTCATTTTTACTTATTTCCTTATTATTACTGTATTATTTTGTAAAACTATTTAACACTGTTTAATTTCAGTCTTGATTATTGTTTAAAGAGAGGGGATTTATGTTTATGCCTAATATTTGCATATTTCTGTCATGTCCAATAAAAATAGAAATAAAAGCGTGTTGGTTATTGTCACTCATTTGCTTCCTATTAAAGTTACAATTTTCACTATGTCTTTCTGGCTACACAGACTAGAAGTTAAGACTAAAGCGTTATGAATGAAGTGCTATGTGCAATAAATGCAGCATCAACATAAGGCACATCTGCAAGATATTATTATTAGTATTATTATCTTTTATAATACACATTAAAAACATCCAGAAATGTGTTTGTTTGGATAACAGGCATATTATATGTCTAGTATCATTACATATATAATGCTTAGCTCCTGATATTTTCACAGAAGTAAGGCAGTACCCTGCACCTTGCAGTACTTTCCCTGAAAATAACATGGCAGTGTTTTACTTTTACTTCCTATGAAATATGTCTGATGTGACTCAGGAAGTACATTTCATTCCACATGCACTCAAATGACCAACAATGTTTTAAATACCAGTGGTAAAACCACGATAGCCTATATGCAATAAAAATAATTGCAAGAAGAATAACAAAGAATGACAAGGAATATGTTTATGCCTGACGTACACTAAGTTCAGTTTTTTTCCCCCATCCCAGCAGACTTACATATTGTTAACGTGATAAATCTACTAGTTTCTATGACCACCTTAACACAAACACTTGCTAGAAGTTGGGCATCAGAGTGGGGGGGTATAATGAACCTGCCCTAATGTGGGTCAGGCCCTCAAAAAACCTGGAACAAAATGTTTGTTTTGGTCTCCAATTTTAGCTTTTTAGCTAATTAGAGTCATAAATAAACTAGAATTGGCAGAATAAATACATCGAATGACTGAACTTTCCATCCATAAAAAATATTGCAGGCTCTCTAGGGGTTTATCTCCCCTTATTCAAAGTCACAAATGGTTCAGTCTCAGTGCAAGTTATAGGCCATTTTCTAAATTGGGGGGCCAGTGGTTCTCCTGGGTCCTTGGTGTAAACGTAAGACATAAATATTGCCATTTGAAGCCTTGTATGTTACAGTGCCATATTCAGGGCCACATTATGGTGTTTACATTTGCAGTTTACATTAGTTTGAGCAACCAGGATCATTTTATAGACATTTTTGTAGAATGGATGGAGTACATGCGACATGAATTGACGAGGGCCGAACAGTCGAGTGAACTCGTGGTATAGATCCAGGTGATAGTGTATCACCTGGGAGTCGAGGCTATGAGGAGGTGGAGGCCCTGTTCCCAGCTCACGGCAGCCGCCTGCTGCTGCTGCTGCTGCGTGTAACTCGAGCTCTCAGCCGACTGTCAGAAATAAAAAATCATTTGTCCAGTGCGAGCGCGGGGTCTGATTAAATATTCATTGCAGGAGGGAGACTCTAGATCCGGTGTCGCGTGTAAAGTGATCCTGACCGCTCCCGGAAGGGCGTCGTGGCCTCACAGATGGACAAATGGAGAACAAAAGTTGGAAGATGGGTTGGAGGTCTTGTTGAAAGACTGCTGCAGGGTAATGAGCTCTGCTCTCCAAAATAGAATGAAATACATCATGGCTGTGTAGACTTAGCATTGCGTATAGTTTATAGCCATGTTTCTAAATCCTAGTAACTGTTCACTGTGCACACACTGTTCATCAACACACTTACTTCTTCTGATCGGCTTAAAGGAAAAAATCCACCCTGAACAACATATTAATCTTTATAATTAACATATGATCTTCCAACATTTATTTTGTAATGAATTTCTGAGTTGATTTTTTTATTGATTTTTTTATTTTTTTATGGTCTATTTTCACTTTGGTTACCAGTTTCCTACATTACCCACAAGTCCATTCAGCTACGTGCTGATAGTGGTGCTATGGGATTTAGCTCCTCTTGCTTCATCTCTACCTAAAGAGAGTGATGCAGCAGCGCTTTAGTCCTTTAGTCTGTTCAGATCTCTCACCTCCTCATCTGTACACTTTGCTCAAACAGATGTGAACTTTCAGATCTGTTTCAAACAGAAACTTTCAAAGAAACTGTCATGCTAATATCACTGCTAACACTACTGTACTCATCATTTCATAGGTGGCTAACTAGCTGAGCCAAGTCTCTGCTGAGAGATTGCTGAATTTTATTTATTTATTTATTTATTTATTTCAAAATTTTATTCCATTGTAACTGCACAAGAAATTTCCCTCTATGACATCAGGACAGGGAATGCAACCTATAACGTCTGACAAGAATGACGAAAATACAGCACCAACCAAAAAAATAACACCACAATCACTAAAAACATCGCAAATATTTCAATATAAATATGTGTGTTTAAGAGTGGAGTGTTCTTTTAATGAACCCTCCCCTTTACAAGTGAGCCATTAGTGGAGAAATGGGATAACACTAAAATGTGCTGTGCAAGAACACAAATCCAGCAACAAGACTGGGTAAAGCTGAACTACGACATCAGAGAGAGGATAATGTTAATATTAAAAAAAAAGCGCCAAAATTTCTTTTAAGGAATCACCACCAGTGAAATCGTCATATGGGCTATAATTTGGTTGACTGCATCCAAAAGTATCAATATTATCAAATGTCTTAAAGTTTCAATATTTTCAACAAATAATCAGGTTTGTTTAATGTTGTAAACTGTAGTCTTGAGCTACCCACCTGCTTTCCTGTCTAGAAACCAACCATAGCTCAGGAGTTTGATGAGCAGAAGATGCACAATATAACAACAAAACCACCTTTGCCACCAGAAAGAGACAGTGTCTTTTGCCATTGGCTAGCAGTCCAGTTCCAGTGAATGCTTTAATAGGGATGAAAACAATGTAAATCATATGCTATGGCCTTCACAATCAACCCAACTGAACACCTATAGGAGATTTTGGAGTGTTAGACAGAGCTCTCCACCACCATCATCAAAACACCAACTTTAGGAAAAATCTTTTGGAAGAACAGAGTTCCTCACTCCAGAGTAAAGAGAACAGTACAGTTCCAGAGTCTGGCAGAATTGATGCCAATGTGATTTGAAGCTGTTCTAGTGGTTTGTGGTGGCCGAACAACATAATAACACACTTTATATTGGTTTGTCCATTAATTTGTCACAATGTTGTTTTTGATACTACTGCACCATCAAAACCAGAATTTTATTTCACAGCTTTGACAAAATGTGCGAGCACAGTTTTTACAGCACTATTTTGATCATTTGATATTTCCAACAACCATTTCATCACAGTACGCATTTTTTGTCTTGTCATTACACATTGATGGAATTCAAAAACCTGTCATCAATGAGGCTTTTTATCCATAACTTTTGTTGATTACCCAAATGGCCAATCAGACAAATACATTATATACTGTAAATCCAAGCACTTTTTTTTTTTTTTATTTCAAGCTTCAAAATACCCTTGCTGAACATTTCTCAACTATATTGACATTTACTGTCATCACTATGTTCATTCCAGTCTCTCTTTGTGGGAAAATAAACTTACAACTCCAACCCCAAGTTGGTTTTGGTTTGGGCAGGTTTTTGAATCTGCAGTGGGAAAACAGCCCTAAATGATATGTTGATCCAGGTACATGTCTTACTTCAAGAAACCATGTTCACCTTTTGCAGAATCATAGAAAGACCACTAGCAGGTTGAAAAACCCAAAAGCTAGTTTGCAGCTTGGAGTGCTGTTCTTCAGTGCAGGCGAAAAATAGAAAAAAAGACTAAATTACAGTAGTTTATCTTTTTAAAATTCTAATTACCCATCATTCAGGAGTCACTCCCTTTCCCTTTTCATTTGTATCTCTTGCGCAATATGTCACTTCTTTGTCTTCTTTCCCACCATCTCTCACTCTGTCTTTCCTCTCTCTCTCTGTTTGCTTAGTTTGACCTTCACCATCTGTTTTAAATAAGAGCAGTGCTCACTTTTGTTTAAAAAAAAAAAAAACTAAAAATCAGACATTCTCTCTCCCTCGCTCAGCCCAAACAGTCCAATCTCAGAACTCCGAGCCGAAGATGGAAGCCTCAGCTGTTCCCAATTACTGCTGAAATCCCCCTCATACACATACACACATTGCTGAGGCACATGCACTGTATGCCCACACACATACTCACACATACACACACTCCTGCTGCGTTTGTGGAGGACCAGGTTGGGGACACCACGGAATATCAGAAGGCTGGAAAGAGGAATGACTTGCATCTTTGGGGAGAAAAAAACACTCAAAGTCTGACGATGTTGGAGGATGAAAAAAGAGACAGGTGTCCCACATGCATCAGTTATAGCAAGTCAAAGATCGAGTGTATGTAAAGGTTTCTCTCTCTCTCTCTCTCTCTCTCTCTCTCCCATTATCTCAGTACTGATAGCAATACTGTTGTCTGTCAGTGTTAGCATTAGCACTATCCTTTGTCCTGAACTTAATGTCTCAGTTAACAATCAATAAGCACATACATATTTACTCACACAGTCACATTACATAAAAATTTCACTTACAAAATATTATAATTGTGTTTTACATCTCACTGTTTATCCAATGATGTCTTGCACCAATGGTTATAAGAATTAAAATACATATACATATTTTATATGTTAGTAATACTAAGCTAATAAAACATTGCATTGAATAATAAATTGTTCAATATGTTTTTAATGCCCAAGAAAGTACTAAAAATTGCTTAGAAAAAATTCCATATTTTTACCATTATTAAAAAAAATCTGACGATCTATGAAAACGCATGAACATTACAACACAATAAATTTATAAATCTAAAATTTATATCCAGAGTCCTCTAAAGCTTTTTTGTGATAATGTCCATTGTTAAAAGTGATATACAAATAAAATCTAATTGAATTGAACATGCAAAATGGAAATTCCACCATGTAATTATAGCCAAGAGATCAAATACCCAGCTAGTTAAGTGAATAGAATATTTTTATTGAGAATATAAAACTATATTGAGAGACTCTACTACTACTACTATTACTACTACTACTAATAATAATAATAAGCCAAATTTATATTTTACTTTTTATGTATTAGTTTTGGGTCCAAAATTAAAGTGGATTTAATTATACCACAGCACCACCATTTTATTATACAATTATACCACCATTGAATTCTCAAATCTGATTGGTCAAAAGGTGTTGATTAATTTTCTTCAACAGCAACTCCGACAGAAGTTGTAGCTGCAAACTGCAGATTTATATTAATGCCCTTGTTCTAATAAAATGATCATTTCTGTAGTAACAGTAAAATCACACAGACCTGTATAGCAGATGCTCCACATAATCTAAACCTAATAGTAAATGGATTAAGTGCTTTGTCAGTGCTTTGTAACAGTACACTTTCTGACGCCGACCGTAAAGTCTTCAGGACAGAGGATGTGACATTTTGTAGTTTCTCTGCAGCATTTACTGCTTGCATTTGTAACATTGCTTGCATTTGTAACAAGTGAGGCTAGAAGTGATAACAGGAACTAACTAGCTTTGCAGATGTTCAATAACATTCAATGTAAGTATAAATGCTTTATTGTTCTTTAATCCTAAATTCTGATTAATAGATAAACATGGCTAACTGTTGTGGTATAAGAGGAATAAAACACTTCAGCACATGCTGTTATAGGAAAATAATCAGCTTTGGGGTGGTAAAAATCACTCCACATCACGTGGGCCCTGTCGTTGATTATTTTCCTATAACAGCACAACCCAACTGTTTCATTCCTTACATATTAAAGGTATAACAAAGTCCAGTATTTATGAGAAAGCACAATGACGAATCAATTTACAATGTTGAATGAAAATCTACGGAAAGTTTTCTACAAATAAAAATATATAGAGAGGAAACTAGGGCTACAAATAGACCTTAATAGTTCTATAAGTACATTCATATTCAGTATTTAGACCTAATTCACCTAGAAGTGTAAACTAGGAGAATAAATGATGATGGTGGAGGAAGAAAGTGGAAGAGACACATATAGGAGGGAGTATAATTGTATATAAAACACTACTTCTTCTCAAAGACTTCAGAGGGAGGTTCCCTTCCTACCCCACCCAGCAATCAATAATTACCCCCACCTGGGCAAACATTTCACACCTCATAAACTCTCACTTTCCGTCACACACAAACGCATATACACACGGTCTACTAATATTTGCCTTGTGTGATCCGCTAAAACATCTCAAGACCCTTCACATCTGACAAGGTTTATAAGAATTAGCTGTAATCCAGCCATGCACACTTATTTAATTAGGGAGTGTGTGTGTGTGTTAGACAGGCACTGATATGGTGTGTGTCTGTCAGTATATGTGTGTGATGGAGATGTTGAGTGACCATGTGTGTGTGTGTGTGTGTGTGTGTGTGTGTGTGTGTGTGTGTCTGGAGACATGCTGGCCCCTGTTTGAAATTTACAGCTCTATGTTCAGGGTGCAGATGGCGGCCAGAGAGAAGGCGAGAAGGCGGTGCTGCTCTCACATTCACTCTTGTGGAAGCAATTAAACTCTCACTTCAGATGGCACTCCACACGCTCACACAGATACACACACAGAGTGTGTTTGTTTTAAACATTTTTTTTTCCTTTTACATATTTCCACGTTTGTAAGTTAAAAATTCTCCCAGTGTGGTTTGAATGGAAATGAATACATCATTTAAGCAGCAACTAAACTTCACCAAATTTGATTTGTGTGTGTTGTGGTCAGACACGAAAATGAATTTTTTCGGCATGCACAACATCAGGATTCATCAGGAAAAAAAAAGATGACTGCATACAAGGAAAAAAGCCTCCAAACCCAGTGTAAAATATGGTGACAGATCATTTATTTAATACTTTAGAGCTGAGTGTTATGGATGGTTTTCCAGGTGTTCTTGTGAAGAGAGATAGCGTAATCTTAATTCTACTAGGATTTTTCAAACCAAAACCAGGCTGCCTCTTCCAGGAGGTTACGATCTGGCTGTGAACAAATCTGTTAAGAAGATAATCACTTCAAACATGCATCCAAATCAACAATTGGCTGTGGGACACAAAATTAATGTTTCAACGTTACGTTCATCTCAGTCTCTAGATTTGAACCCTATAGACAAACCACATGCACATATCAAAGAATACACAGGAGCTGAAAATGTTCTGCATCTGAATTTAGAACATTATAACATTCTTTAATTTTGTTAGACATTATGGAAAAAAGCTCAGTGCATTTATTCTCTTATTATTAAGATTATAAAAATTGTTTGGGGGGGCCAATAATTCTGAAACCAGCTGAAAATGCACACAGAAAATACCTATTTTTTTGAGGATAACCTTTTTAAATAGTCTAAAATATTCTATTTAATATATTTATTCTTTAATACATTTTTTAATATTAAAATAATTAACTTTTAATAATAAACATTTTAATTTAATATTATTAATACTCAAAAATATTATTTTTGTAATTAAGTGAGAAGTCAGTATAAGTGAATAGGAAAATAATTGTGACTTTATTTTGTAAAATAAAATGAAAGAAAAAACTAATTAAAAATACTTTAATTAGGCATTTACAGCACACAACAGCTATTTGTTAATATTAGTAGTTAATAGCACTGACTAAAAGTCATTTATCTATGAGCTTAACTGGGTCATCTGCCTTTAATAAAATTATAATTGAATAATTGCCTATATACATACATTAACCTGTGGAATTAGTAGTCAAACATGTAATTTTGTGTTGTTTGTGGTCTAAGATTTAAAACACTATGAATGCACTTTATTTACTAGTTAATACTCAGGAGTAACACTCTATAATAAAGTGCAATGCTCATTTCTATTTATATATTAAAAATATAGCAGTACGAGCATGTTAAAAATTCACCAATGTGTTTTTGCATGTATACTTGTAATCTTTGAGGTATGAAACTTGCTTTCTGAACATTTTAAAATTAAAATTGTTGAAGAGAAGAGTAAAGACTGGGATCACACTGCCTCATAGTGCTTATTGTGTGTATTACACAACCATGAATAGGCGTAATGGTCAGGATGAGAGATGCGCTTCTGTCCTGTGATGCCCCCCTCTGGATCAGTCTGGTCAGATCAGGCGCTTCAGGAGTCAAAAGTCAGGAGTCACACAACTCTTAGTATTCACATTAAAGCTACAGAACAGAGAGATTACATGTCTTATTCAGGGCCTGGAAGGTTTCCGAAGCAGGGGTTAAGATCCACTGCAAGGAAATAAAATAACATATTTTTGTAAATCAAGTTCTTTCTGAAGTCAAAGGTCATTTGTTTTTTCCAGATTTACTGATTTGCATCTACACATTTAAATTTTATTCATTCACCAGACACTCTTTTCTCAAACACATGAGGTGAAATCCAAGACAGCTATTATTTGTCTGCCTTTTAGGACAATTACGATACAGAGCTGATGGGTTTTGTTCAACCACTTTCCACCTAAATTGTGTCAGTGCCCCATCCGAAACCATTCCACACTTTTCCAACACACAAAAAAGTTTCTTTGGCTGGCAAAATCGGTTTGGTTCCAGCCCCACAATTCTGATGATCTGGAACCAAGAACATAGCGGGACTGGCAATAAAAGGCGTGAACAGTGCAGGGGATGTTATTATATGAAAATAATCAAAGACAGGGTGGTGTGATCAGCAGCAAAGCAGAGTTACTGTTACTATCCCAAAGTTAATTATTTTCCCATTATAGCACATTCTGAAGCCTTTTACTCCTCTTATGCCACTTTCTTTGGTATTTGCCAACAGTCACAAATTTATTAAATAAAGAACATCCCATACATTTTATAAGTTTATAGTTACAGTTAATGTTGTGGAGCATCCGCAAAAATTCGTTCCTCTTTACTCCACTAGCTCCTTTTGTTCTCTCTCTAGATGTCTGATTCTTAAAAAATAAATAAATAAATAATTTTTGAAAATATAAAAACTCAGCTTTTCAAGTTGCTGAGACACAGCAAAGCCCCCCTTTTCTCATGATGGAAAATAGAAAGCTTCAGCTTTACTTCTTACTGTTACAAAGCACTGACACTGGACACTCCTTCCAAAAATGCTTACAGAAAACTTCACCATATCAACAATTACACACTTTTTTTTTTATAATCAGCATTTATATTAATTAATCAGAGTTGAGCATTCATTAACACTTTGGTATGAATGAGAAAAATAAATAAATAAATATTTAAATAAATGCTGCAACCATGAGAACCATGTGAAGGAAAATGAAGCAAATGGGACTTACATAGCTGATACTAATGCTTATGAAACTGAGAGCAGCTGCACATTCCGAATCAAAGTCTCTGTGCTGATAATTTAGCTTTGAATGAAAATATGTTCTAAAGCCAGAAGTAAACTCATCATATTTATCATTTTATGCTGAAGCGTAATAAATTTACACAACTGATTAGACTTTACTCAAAAAATGTAGATCTTTTAAAGGGTGTCCCTCTGGCCAAACCCTTAGAGGATCTATTTAGAACTCTACAGTGAAGTTTTTCCTTACTTTCCCTAGAAGGTTAAATCCTGGACCCTTAAAGGGTTTTACAGTTTTCCCTCTGGGCAAACCCTTATACTCTACTACAGAGTTTTTTCCTATACTTATGAAAAGTTTAAATCTAGAACCCTTAAGGTTTCTTTGGTCATCTTTTTTTGGAAGATCTTTGAAGAGAAACCTAATATTGAGTGTTTCCTTACAATAAACTGCTCCAGAAAGGTTGTGAAGCTAAGAATTCTTCACTATCCAAAGAAACTTTCTTTATCTGAGACTGTGTCATTTACAAACTATGAGCCATTAATGATTCAAAGAATCCCTGATGAACCCTTTTTTCCATTAGAGCTAGCATTATTTCTACAAGTCTCTGGAACTGTATTGGAGCAACAAGTACTGTCCTTCCAAAAGATTTTCTCAGATATTATTTTGATGATGGAGAGTGCTGTCTAACATGTCACTCCAAAATCTCCCATAAGTCTAAAGGCCATATAATAGCATATGATTTACATCACTTTTATCCTCATCAGAGCATTCAGTGAGGGGGGGGCGGGGTCATCGTGGACGAGACCATGCCTACTGGGTTAGAAAAGTTTCACGATAGGATAAAGGTGAGCAGTCAGAAAATCTTTATCTCGATTTCATGTCACTTCCGTGTAAGAATACAAGTGGATTAAAAGCATGCCATAAAAATAAATAAATGCCCCCCACAACATAACAGAGCTGCTTATACAGTACACTGATCAGCCATAACATTAAAACCACTGACAGGTGAAGTGAATAACATTGATTATCTCATTACAGTGGCACCTGTCAATAGGTGGGATATATTAGGCAGCAAGTGAACAGTCAGTTCTCAAAGTTGATGTTTTGGAATCAGGAAAAATCAGCAAACATAAGGATCTGAGCGACTTTGACAAGGCCCAAATTGTGATGGCTAGAGCATCTCCAAAACGGCAGGTCTTGTGGGGTGTTCCCAGTGTGGTACAGTTCCCAGCGGTTAGTACCTACCAAAAGTGGTCCGAGGAAGGACAATATATGTCCAAGTATATGGCAGTTGCCTCTTTCAGCAGGATAATGTGCCCTGCAACACTACAAAATTTGTTCAGGAATGGTTTGATGAACATGACAAAGAGTTCAAGGTGTTGACTTGGCCTCAATCCCATCTAGCATCTGTGGGATGTGCTGGACAAACAAGTCTGATCCATGGAGGCCCCAACTCGCAACTTACATGACTTAAAGGCCATGCTGCTAAAGTCTTGGTGCTAGATACCACAGCACACCTTCAGAGGTCTGGTGGAGTCCATGCCTCAATGGGTCAGAGCTGTTTTGATGGCACAAGGAGGGCCTACAAATATTAGGCAGGTGATTTTAATGTTATGGCTGATGGATGTATAATCACGTAGTAGCAGCTTGTATTGGATGATCATTTTTACAAGTAAATTGGATACCCAATACCAATATCTCATTGAAAATCATTTAAAGCGTGAAGGCTGTTAGGATGAGCAGCAGCAGAGACCTCCGACAGAGACCAGACACAGAGATTTAATGTCTGTCCTGCTTTATACCAGCCCTAAGCACCCGTCGTAAACTTTAACCCACACACATACACACACTTCTCCAGTGCTGATTGTGTGTGCAGTTACAGCGAATGGCAATGCTCTTTCTCAAGAGGGTTGGGCAACAGTCCAGCAAAACAATTAAGACATCTTCTCTCAGTGCATGGGAATCCTGGGCCCCTGCATTGTCCTAATGAGTACTGCCCTCCTCCTCCTCATCCTTCTCCTCTCTCCTCTCTCCTCCCTCCTCCTCCCCTCCACTCTACAGGCAATGCTCAGCCAAATCCCAGTGTTCTCGGCGGTGGTCCCTCTGTGATGGAGAGTCTCACCACAGCCATGATGTATAGGATGAGCTGTGTCCAGGAAGTCAGGGAGATGCTCTTAAAGCAACAGTTAGTGCGTGTATGTGTAAGCAAGACAGGGAGAGATGGAAAGAGAAGGATAAAGAGAGATAGAGCGCTAGACAGGGATCCTCCCGGAAGATTTTTAGAGGATAGTATGTGAGAACCCAGTATTCATGCAAGGTGACTTTTGGGAAATGTATGCAGCCATATTAACATTTATGAACACGATGTATTAATATCACTAGCTATCTAAAAATGTAAAATGGAGTACTATTACAGAATAAGACCAAAAGTGAGATAAAATTATAGACAGTAGGCTTTTACTTTTTATTTTTATATATTATATACCTTTTTTTTTTTTAAAAAATTGTCTAGTCTTGTAATCTGAAAACGAGAAACATCCTACTACATTTCCTTTCCATTCACTTATTTGTTTATGAAGACTTTTTGTGCTGTCAACAACAAATTTTCTATAACTGTAGCCCTGACAATAGTGCAAGCTATAAGGTTTATATTAATGCATTCTAATACATTATTGTTTCTTTAGTAACAACTTACACATGGACTTCTATTGTTGACATGCCACATAAACAATTTTCTGTGAGGAGAAGTTAATTTAATTTCATTTTTGGAAGGAGTCTCCAGTGTCCAGAGTTTTGTAACAGTCTTTTTAGACTTTTTTTAGAGCTAAAAAGTTTTCCACCATGTCTTCAGGACAGAGGACACTTTGTGGTTTCTCTGCATTTTTTTTGTCTAACTTCAAGAGAAAGAAAAAAGAGAGGCTGGTATTCGAACGATTGTTTGTAACTCTTATAACTTAAGTGATAAGAGGCACTAATTTGTTTTGCAGACATTTAGCACAACTATAAACAGACAAAAAGTAAACGTCTTTCTTTAATTAAAAGAAAGTTTAAGCACAGGCAAACTGTTGCTTTGTACGATTGCTTCCACCCCATCACTGATTATTTTCCCTTAACAGCACACACCATCATGTTTTATTCCTTAGGTAACATGCAAAACTTCTTAAAACCTCCTTAAAAAGAGAACACTTACAACAGACGGGATATTCCAGTCAGGAAAAAAAAACATCTCACAGCCAGCCAACAACCACAACCATCAAGAAAACCGGCAATATAAAAATGTGAGTAACTCACTGATAAATCATTGCTAACTTTGGTGGTGATCAGACATTCCTGCTTATCTTCATTTTGTCTCCATTGTCAGCAAATTCATGTCCAAATGCAGTCATCCTCCCTCTTCCAACACAGCACTTTGATAAATTTCGTTTCCGTTTCAACCTCTTTGGCGGGTCCTGAGTTACATTCCTCACTCTCATAACTACAAATGATTCCTCTTAGTTTCACTCTAGTAACTACATATTTTACCATTGTCACTGATGGTAAGATTATCACAAAAATGAATGAATGAAAGAATGATATGCTGAGACTTGAGGACTTCATGGAAACATGCTCACCAATGTGCTGACCTCTGGTTAGCATTTTCTGAAATTCATGTCCCATGCTCTTACAAAGAGGCAGACTGGCTGTACCTAAAATGCATGATTTATCAATTCAAATAACTTCAATTCTGTTTTATTTGTATAGCACTTTCTTTACAGAAATCCTTAATGACCCAACCACAGGCTACGGGTGAGAAAACCTCCCTGAGAAACTTTGATAGGAACCCATCCTCTTTTGGGTCACACCAGATAGCAGTGTTTTTGGCAATGACAGTATACAGTTATCTCATGGCTGTGTAAATCAAGGCCAGCTTATGGTTAAGCTGCACTTGTGCTTGAAGTGAGTGCCTAAACACGAAGGTTAGGTTCCACTGTCACTCCCTAACTACATTGGTGGTTAATCCTATGTGCATGGTGGGAACAATCCTCCCTTCCAAGCTAGTCACTCTTGAAATCATTCTTACAAAAGGATCTCATCCAAGTTACAATGTCGAGCTAGCTGGCTATTTACAGATAAGTGTCAAATTATTTTTATTCATTTAAAATAAAGTTGATCTAATACACAGATAGTCTCAAAGTACAATTGCATCTTACCTTGTACACCATTATATGCAATACTTCCTTTTACAGAGAGATAGTAACAAACTTCCATGCTGACTAGGCATTTATGTTTATCTACTTTTAATGAAAACTCCTCAGCATAAAGTTTTCCAGCTAATGTTCTATCATTCCTATTCTGTGACATTGTTAGCTAGCATTTTAAGTTTAACTAATTTCAGTAACAGCCCCTTACTGCAATTCCATTTATCTTATTTCATAGCAAGCTAGGATGGCATGGTGGTGGAGCCTCACAGGTCCAGCGGTCGATCCTGTGCTTAGGTTACTGTCTGTGTGAAGTTTCACATGTTCTCCCCATGTCTGTGTGGGTTTCCTCCCGGTTCTCCAGTTACCTCTCACCTTCCAAACCATACCACTAGGTGAATTGGCTACAGTAATTTTCCTCTAGGACTGACGGAGTGTGCGAATGTCTGTGTGGAGAATACACACTGTATCCAGGGTGTATTCCTGCCTCATTTCCCATGCATGATTTATCAATTCCCTGACCAGGAAGCAGTTACTTAAGATGAATGAACAAATAATTAATGAATGAATAAATAGCCATGTAAAGCTGATTACCTAGGTTTAGTTAACAGTTTTCCAGCTCAAAAGGAGGGTCACCATGATCATCTTCTCTCCACCTCCTGAAGTCCTAGCCAATGAGTTGCTTGTCTGCATCTAAATACCATGGAATAAAAATCCTGACTGAAATAATTTTACTGGAAATAACACCATTTCTACAAAACTTGCAAACTTGAAAAATACCACCATGATGACTAAAACAAAAATCCATGAAAAATGACCTCAAGTATAACTTACAAATATGGGACAGCTCTGGTTATTACACTTAATTAGGCCACTAATCCAGCTATAATAATCCAAACAGCAAGAGCTGCTATTTTATATGATCTATAAATAAAGCCTATCACGGTGAAATGAAATCAAAGAGACCTGTCACAGTGCTTAAAGCTCCACTGTGCTAAAGTAAATCTCCTCCTATCACACCTCACCTCAAGACTTATCAACAGATTTCAGGATGATCAATGTTTCTTCGCTGCTCAGCCGTGTGTGTGTGTGTGTAAGAGCCTCCCTTGCTCTCCACAGTCTCAGATCAGCCCTGCAGCTTCTCCTTATAATAACACTATGTGATGGATGGTGGCGGCAAGCTTGTTATTGTCTTTGTGCCATCAGATCTTTTACTCCTTCAGTGATTTTGGTCTTTGCACTGAGACGGCAGAGAAAACGAAGCTTGAAGGAGGAAACGGTCCTGTATGTGGTGGCACAAGGTGAAAATCCCCAGTGTTGTCTGTATACAAAAACAGTTTTTTTTTCCTTTGTAAAGTATGATTTAGGGCATAAATTTCCTTCTATATGCTTCCACATACAGGACATACAGCTGCAAGTTCAAAAGGGTTCAAGATTTTAAAGAAACAATTTGGCTGAAATTGAAATTTACACCATTTTCCACTTCCCCAAATGTAGTTGATCATCCAAGACATGTTTGTTGTCTCAAGGTTTGCACTGAAAGTATGAGATTAATGTTGCTAAGAAGTTACATTCATTACATTCATTGCATTAAACTGCATGCCTATATTATTAAAAAGGAGATTGTTTGGCTAATTTTGGTTATTAATAACTTTGTTTAATATATGAATTCTAAATGAGTATTTTTTCCCACATTGAAAATTATTAGCATAGAAGTGTTATTTACTGACTAGCTTGCTTCTTGGAATTTACGGATCATTTGTGTTCAAGGCATGCTGCACACTCTTAGAGTTTAGGGTACTAAAATGTATCTTTGACCTTTCTGCCTTTAATATGTACATTTCGTCTGGAAATATGAAAATAGTGTACATTTGAAAGATATTTTGTTGAGTGAAGCTTTAAAGGCACACTAGATGCAGCTTTCTAGATAAAAGTTAAATGTATAAAGAAGGAGCAAACTTGACGATACCTCTCCAGTGACAATGAAAATGAATGAAATGAAAATTAAGACCCTTTTGTTTCTGAGCATAGTAAAATAAAACACAACTGTAGTACAGTATTTCCGCATGAGAAGTATTTTAAAATCTCAAAATTCAATCTGTCTTGTGTTATTACTTTAAAGCATGCATTTCTCAAAAAACACAAACTAAACAAAAAAAAAATGTAAAAAAAAAAAAAAAAAAAAAAAAAAACAGGAATGTTGCTTTAAGTGAACTCTAATGTTGCTGTGTAGTGTTTTCTGAGTTAAAGGTGACATTGGCCGTCCTCTCTGTAATTCTCGGCAACTCCCCTCCTCTGAGAAGTGCGGCATAAATATCTGTCTGTGCGGTATAAACAGATCGGTCACAACCCCGAGCCAAATTAAACAACCAGATTAAGAGCTCTACACTGCTTCAC
The DNA here is from genome assembly GCA_037576675.1 of Pangasius sanitwongsei. NCBI lineage: Eukaryota > Metazoa > Chordata > Actinopteri > Siluriformes > Pangasiidae > Pangasius > Pangasius sanitwongsei. The sequence goes on along the minus strand of CM075018.1, from coordinate 4,826,247 downwards.
TGCAAACAGTGACCACGCCACATCACTTCTTTTTATTTCTTTTATACCCTGCCCTTCTTAAGCACCTTCAGATTACATCAGTGACCTGCCTTTATTGAGTTGTTTGTTAGAATTTTGGTTTTAATGAAACTCAGATAGTGGATAGAAGCTGGAAGGGATTATTATGCTCTGAACAACATGGCTTGATCTAAAATGATTTGACAAAAAGTTTATGGCTAAAAATAGTTTTAAAGTGTAGCCTAAACTGACTGATGATCTATTAGTGGTATAAATGTAAAAAGAAAACAAAAAATGCAGGCTTGAATTTTGCAGAATAGCACAGTACACTCTCAGAGTACTAAACTGCACCGTTCCTTGTTGCTAGGGTGGAAACATCAAGTCATTTTGTACCTTTAGTATCTTTTACTTCAAAAAGGTACACTATATCCATATTTCCAAGTGAAAGATACATATTAAAGGTGCAAAAGAGAACAGTACCACCCCAATGACAAAGAAGAGTGTATTAGTGGCCTAAATATAACAAAGCAAGCAAAATTCAGGATTTAGTTATGAATTAAATGCAAAATAGCACACTATTTGATTTGCTTTACACTTTTAGAGTACTAAACTGTACCATTCCTTGTTGCTGGAGTGGTAGTGTCTAGTTCTTTTACATAGAAGGTGCATATATTGTACCTTTACACTAAAACATCTTTATAGTATAGCTAAGATTATATAGCTTTAATCTTTTTTTAAAGGTACACTATATCCACATTTCCAAGTGAAAGGTGCATATTAAAGGTGCAAAAGAGAACACTGCCACCTCAGTGACTAAGAAAACTGTATTAGTGGCATAAATTATAAAAAAAAGAAAGCAAAATTCAGGACCAGGTTATGAATGACAATGCAAAACAGCATAGTATTTGATTTGCCTTGGCATTCAAAATGAATCTAAAGCCATGTTTTTCGTTTTGCGCCATTGTAAAACAGTGGAGATATAAATCCAGTTAGCTGCAAATGAACACTGCTACGAATTCACACTGATTTTTAGGCTTTTCTTTGCAGAAGAGGTCTTTTCCCCTGCAGCACACGGTGTCCTCCTCTCACTTGCTGATGCAATAACGCGCTTTAGGAGGACAAGATAAGAAAGTTCACGCGGGTCAGAAAAAATAAATAAACACCAACTATCTAAGATCCATCAAAAGCCCTTCAAGAACGATAAAAGCCATGCAATCTGCACCACCAACATGTCAAATATCCAAATATTTTATTCACAATATAATGCTGTCCTTCCAAAATGTTTACGCTGCAGCAAGTTGCACTTGGAGACAACATACGTCACCAAAAGCATAAAGCTTATGTATATATAGCCTATATACATATGTTTCTGCATTAAAAGGTGATTAAGCTAGATTCATCTAGATAGAAAAATTGCATAAGACCACACATTGTACTTCCTCGAACCAGCAAGGAGAGAAATGCGAGCTGTTTTAAATAAGAAATACAGTTTCTCTGTACATGAAGGCGCGTCGTTGCATGGTCCCTCCGGTAAGTCCCACCTCCAGCCTCCTCGCTTTGAACAAGAGATGATGTGCTTTCGGTACAATAAAAAAAACCCGGAATATACTTATATTAAAAAAAAAAAAAAAAAAAAAAAAAACGTGTCCGTGTTTCAGAGTTGCAGTCCTCTCAGGATGCGGTGGTGCCGCATAATCTGGTGGAGTTCAGCATCTCTTTAAGCTCGTTTTCTGGTTTCCCCGCCACCATGAACGGCCACGTCTGCAAAGAAAAACAAGAAAAGAAAAAGAATATTTAAATTATTTTCAATCTTTTTTTTTTTTTTAATCATTTTTAATTGAGTTGCATACCCAAAAATTAGGTTATAGAGAACAAAAGGAGCACTGATATATTGCCTCTTTAAAAAAGTGTAATTTACTGTAAATACAACACAAAATAAAATAAATTCAAAGTTGTTGTTGTTGTTTTTTTTTGCCAGCTCATATTTACATGAGTTATGCCTGTAGGCCTGTATCTGCACCATGAAAGATGAACTAGCTATCTTCCTCTAGATATTCTTTTCCATTTATTCATTAAAAAGATTTTTTATTTAATCATTGAGGTGGAAAAACCTTCATTTCAGCACATACACGCACAGAAAAAAAGAGTTCAATAAACTCATTTACTGTTCTCTGGACATGTATACAAGCTCTAGGTGTAACTGAATGTTGTAAATGTGCAAAACACCATTCAGGGATCTTAGATGTGTACATTAGATTGAAGCACACAGAGTGGTTCTCAATAATATGATTTAATATTATAAGATTTAAATAGCATCTATTGTAAAAAATAAAATAAAATAAAATAAGTCACATTTCCATTCAACCCTGTAAGGATTAGTGCAAGCATTCCATTAAATCTGCACTAGTAACTTTGCTATGATTTTTCTTTTTCTTTTTTTTTTTTTAATTACTGCATACTCAGAGTGAACAGCAGACCGGACACATGAGTGCGTCTCTTACCAGGTTAACGGGATGGATGTATCCGTGCTCGTGCTTATCGTTGGCTAAGATCTGGCGCAGGTGGGCGATGTAACTCGAGGCAAGTCGCAGTGTGTCCAGTTTGGACAGCTTGGTGTCCGGTGGTACCCACGGCAGCGTGGTCTTCAGCCGCGAGAACGCTTTGCTCAGCACGCGCATCCTCGCCCTCTCGCGCGCGTTCGCCGCGTTCCTCTGGACCTGTTTGCCCTCGTGGGCCGCCGCCACGGCCGCGCCGCCGCCGCCACCTCCACCGGACACCGCTCTGCGCGAGGACGCGGCCGTTTTGCGCCGCTTGCCCGGCGCGTGCCCGCTGAGCTCGGTGGCCGCGGATCCCTCGCCGTTCGAGCTGTCCTCGGCGCTTTCGCGTGACGCGCCTGCCGCCGTGTCTCCGCCCGAGCCGAACGGCAGCAGACCGTCTAGCAGTTCTGCGTCGTGGAACTCGTCCGCGTCGCTGATGGAGCCGGTGGACATGACGAGTGGTGGAGAAATGAAAAACTTCTCGAGCTTTCAGCCCAGACAGCACTGTCTTAAAGCATGTGCCTTATGTGTACACTCCGGGTGTGGGAGATAAATGAAACGTGGAGCAGTCCAGATTGTCCGAACTGGCTATTTATGTGGCGCGCGCAGGGGCGGGATGTGATCACACAGGGGAGGAAACTCCTGCTGGGAACCAGAGGGGACAAACACACACACACACACACGCCCTATGGCTGTGGTGCTCACTTCAGTGCAGTTTATAAATGATTTTGCTCCAACACACCCGACATTAACACATCAATTTTTTCTGAGAGTGCAGAATGAGTGTTCAGTGTGAAGCTCACTGTACCACTTAATGATAACCTTTATCCTGAGAACATGTTGGGAAGTCAACCCAGTTAGCTAGTAAGCCATGAGATTGTAGGTACAATATATGGCCAAAAGTGTGTGAAAACCTGATACACCCATATGTGGGCTTCCCCCAAAGCTGTTGCCACAAAGTTGGAAGCAAACAATTGTCTAGGATGTTTTTGTATGCTGTAGCATTACAATTTCACTGGAACTAAGAACCCACACCTGTTCCAGCATGACAGTGCTACTGTGCACAAAGCGAGCTCCATGAAGACATGGTGTGTGAAGGTTGGTGTAGAAGAACTCGAGTGTCCTGCACAGAGCCCTGACCTCAACCCCACTGAACACCTTTGGGATGAACTGGAACACTGACTGCACCCCAGACCTCCTCGACATTCCAACATCAGTGCCTGATCTCACTAATGCTCTTGTGGCTGAATGAACACAAATCCCCACAGCCACGCTCCAAAATCTAGCGGAAAGCTTCCCAGAAGAATGGAGCTTATTATAACAGCAAAGGGGGACTAAATGGACTGGAATGGGATGTTCAACAAGCATATATGGGTGTGATGGTCAGGTGTCCACAAACTTTTGGCTAAATCGTATATCTGTGTTGGACTGGCCTCCCATCCAGGGTGTATCTCTGCATCATGGCCACTGTTCCCAGGATCCTGACCAGGATAAAGCAGTTATTGGACATAAATGAATGTCCAGTACGCCAGAAATTAATGTGTACTGGGTACTGTGTGTACCTTACTATTGTCTCTATAGCATCATACTAGTGTGTACTTTACTGTTCACCAAGATATTCCACAACAATAATTATACATAAAGATCGATAATATCTTGAGTTTGTTTCTGGGCTCCTGAGAAAAGTCTTCACACTTTGAGTAATCAATGTCTAGTTCTAAGCTTCCTGAATCATTTAGCATTTGCCCTCCATTATGGCGTCCATTATGGCGCCCCTGCCCCAGAAGCAGAATAAGGATGCCCTAACTCAAAGGAATTCAGTTGTCTCACTTCTAGTGGTGTAAAAATCAGTTCAGAGCAGAAAAGCTGAAAATGAAATGAAATAATTGAGAACTACAGTATGGAATTAACATGCACATTGAACACTGAAAGAGTTATTCATTATTACTATGATCATGCTGTGAATTTTGCTTATAAGACAAGTTTTACTTGTTTTAAAAGTAATGTTTTTAATTAATAAATAAAAATCTTCTCTATTTTGCTGCAACATTCAAAGGCAGACTTCCAGTGGGAAAAAAAACACTCCATTGTTTTATATGCAAAAATTCCATGTGGGATAAATCACACTTTAAGCACCTAGCCTTATTGTTCATTTTTTTCAGTCTCTCTCAAAATTTTGATTCTCAGAATTTAAAGCTTACACTTAAGGCACAGCATGCTACAAATATCGTGACAGACTTGTCCAGAAAGATTCTTTCTCCTAATGTGGGCACTCCAGGGGCAATTTGACCCACATGGACTCTATATCCATAAACAGAATAATTAAATTACAGAGAATCACCATGTAGGCCTTTAGAGACACCACTCATAATCATGCATTCCTATGATGTTGCAACGGGAGACATAAAAATCCACAAGCAAACAATTAATTTATGCTGTGAAGATATATTTTATGATCCAGAAAAATTACTTGTGTCTATAATGTATGGTGTACATCAGATGTCAGGGACTCCTTTAACTGTAAAATAAATTCCACTGAGATTTATTTTATGAACATATTCAAATATTAGGCTTATTATTCAAACGTGCACAATAATATTCTGGATAATGAAAGCTTTTTATTCCTGAACTTTCCATTCACAGAACACATTAGGTCCAAGACCAGTCAAACAGGTGAATGATTAATAATTAATTAAGTATACAATAATTAATGACTAAAATAGCTTTGGTAATGGTTATTTGTGTGGGAAAGATCCTGGCTATAGCTCCATGGACTCCATGTGAGAACTTTTGAGAACCACTGGTATACATATGTATACTAAGACAATCATTAAAGTTAGTGCTTAAATATGCAATAATACTACAAAAACAACCAAACAAACAAATAAATAAAAAAATATATATTTTTACAAATGCAATATTTAATTGTGAAAAATAAATAATATAAATATTTTTTAAAATTTGTAAATATTTAATAACACATGTTTATACGATGTAGGCTACACTAAGTTAATCTTGCTTTTCAGTGTTTAAAAATATTTAAATATGTAAACGTTAAATTGTAAGTATGTAATAATATAAATAGCATATTTTTTAAAAGTATTTTAAATATTTAATAATCAAAAAGGTCAGAAAAATATTTTCTTCAATGTCTTAAACTCACTATTTATCTATAAATAGACACAGTTAGAAAATACTAACCGTGTCTATTTATAGCCCAATTGTTTACATAATACAGTCTAATAGGATAATGATGCCTAATATCCGGAGAGCGCGTGAATCCTGACCGGAAGTGAGAGCACCTGCTCGCGCCCTTGACTTAGCAGGTGGCATGTTGAGAATTTAACAGCGTGCAGCGAGGAAACCGGAAACACCATTTACACGCGCGCGCTGATGTGATGTCATACAGTGCAGACTAATTAGGAAGCGAAGAGTGCAGTACAGTTTCAGTAGCGTCTCTCTCTCTCTAACAGGATCGACCTCCACAGCAGAGGCTCAGATGAAGCCCTGGCGCCTCTTTGCACTCGGGTGTAACTGATACCCCCGCGTCCCACAACACCGTGTTTGGATTTTTAATGGCACCCCCAGGTCGGGTTTTTAACCCCCCCCACAACCGGCCCTGCGCGAGCCAAAACATCCCGCGCGCGGTGTGGAAGTGGCGCGGTTAAAGAGCAGCTCTGAGAGAAGCTGGAGATGGGGTGATGATTGCAACGACACATGCTGCAGGGAATTACTTCACTTTGTCTAGTGCATGAAGGTTGAGGTCGAATACGAAACGGCGCTGTGCTCACTAGATGAGTGCACTTAGTCTAGTGCAGTTCTACAGCCTGCCTAGTGCACTACAGGTCCGAAAAGTAGCAGCCTGACATCCGGCCTGATACCGAGCACACGTTGTTACGTCACTCGAGAGTAAACAGGGCTTTAGTTCACATACATGAATTAAAGTTATAATTCAGTAAAGTTATAATTTCTATAGCTCCTGCACTGCACTTTATCTTGTATTTTATTGTCTATATTACTTTGTAGGCTACTGCACCCCCCCCCCCTTTTATTTTTCTTTCAACCTTATTTTATCTTACTATTTTTTTTATCTATTATTGTTTTACTTTGTTTGATTTATATTTTCTCTCATTTCTTTGACACTTTGAGTTCCCTCAGTGTATTAATTGTACTTTGCAGAAAGACTAAATTTGCCTTGCCTTATTATATATTCAGTATAAATTAACTGCTGTGAATTTAATTCCTCTAAATTATATTTAAAAGAACGAAACGTTCTAAATTGTTACACTTACAGAAAAATCACATACATTTCATATATGATTGTATGTTTTTCACATGATGTCGTGTGAATATCTGAGTAACGTGATGACAGAATTAACGTGAAGGTGCATTTGAACACATATTACTGACATATTTGAACTGGTGTCCATAAGAATATAAAGACATCTTATTCTTAGCTAACATTAGAAGGAGTGGAATATCTTGGTAAATGTTCTACATGGAGTATGTCTTTCTGTTTTAATTTTTCATGTTACTTCTTTCATGTGACATTTGTCAAATATTATTATTTTGTAACAGATAACCAGTCGTCTGCTTGTCCACTAAGCGTGAGGTGTGAGATGGCGCTACAGGAGATGGGTGATGATCCTCCAGAGATCTGACCTCTGACATCTCAGAGTTCCGGTATCTCTGAGACAGCGAGCTCTTCCCTCTATCACTCTCAGCCATCAAAACACCCTTAATCTGGCCCCAATTAGCTAGTCTACTGACCTTCCCCAGACAGGGAGGGCTCGTTAGCAGTTTGCTTTTAGTTGCAGTGTCATATAGCCTTAAGTAAGCTGTTGCACTGAGGAACAAACAAACATGGGCTCAGTGCAGGAATCAGGTAGAGGCTTTTGTAAGTTTTCTCAGACACTGAACTGTTTTCTCAGACAAATCCAGATTCTTCATGCAGCTGGTTATAAGACTTTATACCACTGCACTGATGAATTCTCAACTCTGACTGACCAGAAAGTGTTGATTCATTTTCTATAACAGCAGCTCTGATAGTAGATCCTGCTGCAAGGCAAATCACAGGTGTATATTAATGCACAAATGTGTGGTTATTTTACAAAAAAACAAACAAAAAAAACAATTGTTTATATAGTGAAGCTTTCTGTAAATAGATGTTCATTTAACATTTTTGGACGGAGTCTCCAATGTCAGCACTTTACGTAAAACTGTAACCAAGTTTTCTGACATGGGATATCTAAGGATGCTGCATATTGCAGGTTGTTGCCAACAAGCTGCATTTTTTTGGTCTTATTTATTTCAAGAGAAAGTGATGAAACAACTGTTTAAAGCTACTACAATGCAAGTCATAACAAGAACTAACATATTTTGTGGATGATCCACAACAAATCGTAATCGTTGGCAAATTGCTGTGGTATAGAAGGAATTAAATGTCACAGGATGCTTTTACAGAAAAGTAATTGATAGTTCTGTAAATCTAAAGCATACAATTTATGTCATCCTGATTGTCATGCTACTTTAGATGAAACATGACCCATTACAGACAGTTCTGTACTGAAAAGACCCTCCTATAGCCCGTGTTATAGTTGCAGTAGCCCTTTCCTGCCAGCACTGTTGCCATTCCTCCCAGTCACAATAGGATGCTGAAGAAATATTGCATGAGCAAAGGTAGCCTAGATATCTTGCTTTGTTGCTGACCCACAGTGACGTGAACATTTTCACAACAGAGGGTCAAACTGTAACTCTGTTTTACTAATGTGATCTCTGTTTCTCTCTTTCTCTTTCTCATGGGTGGGCTAGTAAAAGGAAAATAAAAACGGGATGCAAGATTGATAGTCGTAGTTCAGTGTTAAGAGATAGCTTAAAATAGCCCCAGTATTCCCGGACCACAAATCCAGTCACAGATCTGGCTTGCACTCATCTTCAACTCCAAATCCCTGTGAGAGAGCGGTCAGTTCATTAACTATGATCTTCATAGTGCTTGACCCAAACTACATGAAGGTCACATCTTTCCCGTATCAGTACTGGTCCATAGACATACAGGAATATGTGAAAGGGCTCATCCAATTCCACAAGACTGTAGCATCGAGCATTAGGAAGAAAGAGTAAAGAGAAGTGTTCCAATGGCTAAGCTGTCTTTCAGCGCTTCCTCTCATAGCTAAGACCAAGAGTCATACGTGAGTAGCAAAAATGTAAATTATACAATTTTCCCTTTACCCCAAATGTAGACATGTCTGCTTTCTGACATTTGCTTCTTTAGCAAAAAGGGAATGCAGCTAACAACTAATGGAAGTCTGTCTCACCCAAAATCCATTTCTGTAAACATAATGTGCACCTCAAACTACATCCAGTCCTTAAATATCATCACAATTTGCTAAAAAGCATGACTTACATAAGCAAAACTTTCCTGTGCAGCATAATGCTGTGTTGATGTTGGGCAGCCATCTTGGATTCTGGGTTCATGATGGGAACAGACAGGGTTGAAGATTTTATAACATTTCCATTAACATACATAAAAAAAAAATCCTGCTTAAATAATATTTCAGTTTATGGAGACCAAATTACATACTGCTCCAATCACACTACAGTTTAAGCTTAAAGGCAAAAATCGTAACATACAATTATAAAATGGACACATTTTGCTAGAGAAAAAAAGCTAATTAACACAAAACTCATATCAGATTAGCAAAACTGCTATAACTACCTAGCAAAATGTATTGAATGTAATGAATTAGCAAAATGTATACCCCGATTAGCAAAAAACTGACACAAAAGAACAAAACTAATATAGCTATTAGCAAAAAACAAACAAAAAAAAAAGACAAGAATTAGCAAAACTGATAGAGTGGATTAGCAAAATACTGACCTGACTGAGCTAATCTAATATTGCTGATAAGCAAAAAAAAAAAAAAAAATACTGACATGAATTAGCAAAACTAATATGGCTGATTAGCACAAAACCGACATGGATTAGCAAAACTAATGTTGCTGATTATCAAAAAAAAATTGGCATGAATTAGCAAAATTGATATAGCTGATTAGCACTAACCTGACAGGATTCAGCAAAGCTCATATAGTTGTTTAGTACTAACCTGACTGAAATTAGTCAAACTAATACAACTAATTAGCACAAACCTGACTAACTTAACTTGGTTTTTGGTGTTTATTTGCCTTGGAGTGGATGTAAACATCAGCTCAAGATTCATTTTTAGCACCAAATAAAATTATATCTGTTTTGTCTTGATTCAGTTGAAGGAAATTATGGTGTTTCCAATACTGATGATTTACACAGTGATTCTGTACTTGGTAAATTAAACCTTCAGCTCCTAATTAAAGTTACGTTGTGAATATTATGAGAATAGAAACACATCAAGACAACAAAAAGAACCCTGCTCCAATTTAACTTTTGGTCATTACCAGAGAGCAAGCCATGAAAGCTTTCTGCCCGCAATGACAGTGTGTAGATGTAGAGGAACAGGTGAGGGGTGATGGTGAGGTTAACATTTGAAATGAACACAGCATGATGAAGGAAGTCTTGGAGTGAACTTAAGCTTTAAGGGAATACTGCTAATTAGCCTGACAAGGTCAAAGGGTATTGAAACTAGATACTAACTAGCTAGCATCCGAAGAAGAGCTGAAATTTGCCCACACACACTAAACGAGCAAGATGACAGACTGTGGCAACTGCGCACACACTCAATCTTAACACTACTTAACCATGATCATGTACTTTTAACAAATTTTTTTTAACAAAAACAGTTAATTGTCTATGTGTAATTCTACAGCTGTGGTGTTAAATCTTTTCAGGTCAGTTATTTCAGAAACATCAATCGCTATCAGTTGGATAAAGATTGATAGTACCATGTTGCATCACGGTCACAGTGATCACCCCTACTTTAGTGTGGAAGTATGCACTCAAACTTGGTGAAGTGCACAGTGGCTGACCACAGTGGGTTTGTTTCTGACCTCGAAGGCCACAGAATTCTCCAGAAGGGACACTCGCTGACAGGGAGGAGAGGGCAAGCGCTGTGTGATGGGGTGATCAGTTGTCGGATATTTTGGTGATGCCTTGCAGCTGTGCCCTATGAGTGTGTGTTTGTGTGGGGTACTCCCCTGCATAGGAACTGCTCATTGTCAAGGTCAGTGTCCACACAAGGAATGTCTGAACGTCCTCAGGGAGGTGACAAAATGCCGGATGAGAGTGTTTTTTAGAACAGAAAAGTGTAAAAAGGTCAAATGCAGCTTGATCAAAGGAATACGCCATTGTTTTTTAACGTAATCTCTTGTCTACCACATCTGTAGCATATGTGTAATTTCAAATAATAATTTCGACACATTTTCCTGTACAGACAAATGAACAGAATACATGTTGATGCCAGTCTCATTTATAACACTTATAACTAGGAGTCTAAGGGCAGTTGTTGAAGTCCAGCATCAAATGTTTATATCTTAAGTATTCTTTGTAGAACAATTTCTTGAATTCTCTAGGTAAATTAAAGATAAGGTAAATTCTCTAGGTATATTAAACTCTAAATCTGTGTAATTTGACTTTTCAGAGAGTTTAGTGGGTCTGATGGAACATGGCTACCACAAAAACCTCAGAGAAAGCACAAGTAAACAGAATTTTTTTTAATTGATCCAGTGTTGTAAGGTTTAAAAAAGATATAGCAGCATTGTCTGTCTCATCATAAGACGGATTTAGTTTTAAAAATTGTATTACATAACCGCATAGTTGAAGCAACTGACTTCTAGTGTAAGTGAGTTTTGCATTAACAGGTTTATTCTTTTTTCTAAATACAAAGAAAATTCTTGTCTGTGGTAATCACACACACACTAAAGATGCAGTGGATAGAGCTTAGGTTGAAAAATGCTGGGGTAGTACTTTAATGAAGCTAAAATTGGCCCTTTTACACTCTTCTATTCTGAAAACACACTAGTCCAGCATTTTCCCAACTCTCTGAGGATGTTCTCCTTTAAGTGAGACAACTGTGTGACAGTGTTCATGACAGTTGCATCAAAGGTGTCTAGTCTTTCCCTTTAGCTATTTCTCTCTCAAACACAGATGTGGGTTCATCCCAAAGTTGTGTTTATGTTCCACGGTGTGTGAGATCCAGCTGAGCGTCTGATTAATCTATAATGTAAGGCTGAGATTATTTACACTCGAGCCCCACTCCTCCAGAAATAAACGACTCTCAGCTTCACTCACTCACCCTGCTGTACATCTCTTCATCGCTCATACCCCTCACTCACATACACACATATACACACACAATCCAGGTGCATGAGACTATACACCACATGCAATTGTGAGACAGAGAGAGACCTAAAGTGAGCAGATGAGATGAGCTCATTAATGACTCACTTCTGGTTCCTATCAGTCTGCTTTCTCAGAGAAAAGGAGGAGGGATCCTATCTGTGTCTGTGTGCCTGTGGGAGTCAATCATTTGAGACTTCATATCTACACACACACACAATGCCAGATTGGACTATTAAACAAAGTGATTACACTCCCATAGTGCAACTCCAAATTCATTTCCTGTTTAAGCTTGATGCACATCCAACAGCACTTCTCATCTTTCCAAAAACAGAAACAGTACTACTTTGCTGTCACCCAGAAGTCCCCTGTGTGGCAAAAATGCCATTGCTTGGTAAAATTTGGACATTTTCTCTCTGGTCCAGGCTTTATCTCACTGGGAATATCTTTCTCTCTAATAGTGCCTACAATAGCATGACCAGACATCCACTTTTTCCCAGATGTCATTTTTCTAGGCTTTGAAGCATTCATCCAACTCATAAAATGGTCCAGAATTTTGTTTTTTACTCCAATTACTGTAAATAAATAGCTTATAATAAAACTTATATTCCATTGCTTCATGGAGTGATTTGAACATGCATGCAGTATCATTTGGTATTCTGCATCCCTTATAGAAAATATCACGTGATCATACACTGCCCTCCAAAAGTTTGGAAACGCCTGAACAAAATAGGGTTTTTGGGCAATATCAGCATAAATCCTCT
>CM075018.1:4791995-4813584 GCA_037576675.1 Pangasius sanitwongsei | reverse complement strand
TTTATGCTGATATTGCCCAAAAACCCTATTTTGTTCAGGCGTTTCCAAACTTTTGGAGGGCAGTGTATGTTTTTCATGTTTATATGCGAGTAAGACAGCAAGGAAGATGGAGCAGAACTGCATTACTATTGAAAATCAAAGAACAATATTGTGTGCATATGAGATTAGATTGTGTGGTGTATAATGCGGCACCACTGCACATTAATGCCAGCTCCTGAGTGGCTTAGGTCAAACTCACCATACAGTAACAAATCTGTGATGCTACATTTTGTCATTCTTTCCATCAATGAAACATGGCCAAGAACTGCCTATCATAGCAAATGACCTACCATTAAACTTTTTCCATAGCCTGTTGATAAACACTAGATTTTCTTGTTTACTCATGACTATCTGCTTCAAACAAATCTCTTTAATAACGTTTTTGTGATTTTGTGAAAATTTTCAGTCCAGTGACTTGTGCTCCAAAAAAGCTCTTTGTGTAAATTAGATCCTGAATCTTGTTGCCAAAAAAGTGTTCAAACAGTATCAGATGATCAATGGTCCACTGAGGCTACCTGTTCCATGATGAAGCATCCATGCTGAATTTGGATTTCCTTCTTTCCAGGGTACCAGGAATACCAAACAGGGGTTCCTGAATGGTGCCACAGAAAAGTGTTCACCCTATCATCAGGACATTGCAAGTTTGAATCTCAACAATGCCGCAGCCATCTGTGCGCGGGACTCAAGGGTGCAAAATTGGCCGTGCTCTTAGAGTGGGAGGGATGGCATACTCTCGCTCCCCTGTCTCTCACAGCAGCACTAGCCAATCATGGGCATATGTGAGCTCATGTATGAGGAAGAGGGTAGATAGCGCTTTCCCCCAAGTGTGTTATGCTGCCCTGTGATGCAGTTTGAAAAGAAGTGGTTGGCTGGTGTCACATTTCTCTGTCGTGGAAAGCATAAATGTCCAACTCTACAGACGGTTTGAAAGAGATCGTTCCAAATAGCACTCTTGGAAGCTTAGAAGCCTATATCCACTTTAACAAGGCATTTGTCTAAATGTGTACTGTATTAAATTGACAGTAGGTTAAAATAATCTGGCTCAATTAGTTCACTTCATATTGTAGGGTGCTACTTAGAACTACAATTTGTAGCTAAAATTGCTTTTCTACCAGGCCATTATAACATTCCTACTGAGTAGAAGCAGAAAACCTGGAAAGTTTTGTTTGCTCGGCTGCTTTATGTCCATTTACGTAAAACCAAATGGCAATCATTTATTGTTGCAAGCATTTACCTTTAACATTAGAATTACATGGGAAATTATGCCAGCACATCATACCCTCCAGATAACTCAATCTGCTCTCGCGGGTAGTGTTATGTGATGAGATATGGACATGGTACTCGACCAGGGTTCTGTATATCATAATGTACTGTCCAGTGAGAAAGAGCTTGTAGCTGCCTGCATTCCTCAGCCTGCATGCCATACTTCATTTTCTTTAAAAAAGTCACCTTGATTCTAGCTTCTTGTTATCCTTAATAAACTGGCCAAACGCCATAATATAAATTTACACAAATAAAAAAAATAAACATCCATGTTTGTGACATGGATGCAACAAGTGTGCAGCTTATAAAAAAAAAGCCAGTTCTTGTTGTATTTTTTGCCATTATGAGTTGCTAAAAGCTTTTAAATCGCATGTAATGAAATTTTAATTTGATCTCATTTTGAAATCAAAACTGTGAAATCAAAACTTACTGAAAAGTAATAATTAATTACTATGGAGTCAGAAAAAAGTTGTCCCTCTAGGGGAACCCTCCACAGTTCTATGCAGTGTTTTCATTTTGGAAAAGGTTCCAAGTAGAACTTATTTTAGGACGCTAAGAACCCTTTTTTTTCCCTCCTAATATTTAAAATCAGATTTTTGTTCTTTTTTCCTAGAACATCCACCTGGCCAGGGATGGCAGATGAAAACTTGCCATTTGGCTAAATCTAACGCATCATAAATACCGATGTGGATTAACGTGTAATGTCCTTGTTAAACAACAAGATTTAAATTTAAAGATGTTAAGGTTTGATGTAAAGTGCTGGGTAAATCAAATCATGATGACCCTACATCACTGATGATACCTAGAGTCAGCAGTGTAACACACTCACTATCCTCAGTCATAACTGTAGTGAGGCTTGCAGCAGTAGCCAGTCTCCTGCCAGACAGCACATTAGACAAATTATGAAAAAGAAAAGAGCTGGCTGTGTGCTTGGGTGTCGTAACCCCACATCTGCGACACACACACACACACACATAAAACCAACATCACACTCTCATCACTCTGTTTGACAAGGATGACAAAAGTGTTTAAATCTGCAAAACTGGAATTAAGATCGTTTCTTAGCAGGAGGAGAGAAAAGGACATAGTGTGAAGATTTTCACTCCTTAGTTATTTCATACTCACTCACAAACACACACACACACAGACTTCTCCTAGCTCTTATCTCCAGCTGTGCGTGTCCAATATGAGAGGTAGGCGTTTGGCTCTGATCTCCACCCAGGAAGCTTAGATACAAGCTGGTCTCACAGGACCATCTCTGGACCGCACGAACTCTGAGGTCTGGAGCCGATAAGCAGGAGGATAAACGAGGCTGGAGCCTGAAACTGTGCATCCATTTGGATAACCGAGTCTGCAAAGGAACAGAGCAGGAGGAGAGGAATCCAGATAGCATGCAGTCAGGGGACGTGATGACTGTCCACAATCTCCAACTCCTGCAGTATGATATTACGCATGCCTGCCTCCCTGTTCAGCATGATGTATACATGAAGCCTTGTTGTTCACGCTCCCACATATGTTCAGCGGTGAATACACACATCAAAATCACACATGCACACATGTTAATACACACACATATCAAGCCGGATATGAACATGTGTGTCGTAAATCCAGAGGAGCTTTAACACAAGAAATGTGGTGTTTGTGAAAATCCAGTTATTTCAGAATAACATTCATATCCTATGAGAGTTTGTGTGAGTTTACATATAAGGAGACTCCCTAATGTGAAACTTGATTAATCGGCTTCAAAACATGTAATTTACATGAATAACTGCAATTTTGTAACAGATTACAAGACAAAATCAGTTGTTTCATACTGATGATTTGAAAGAAAGCGATCCAAAACAGAATGATAAATTAAGATACATAAGATGAGCCATTCAATTAGGACAAAAGTAATGCCACCCTATAAAAGGAGGAAGAGTTGCTGACTCCATGTTATTCATTTGTTAGCAACAAGCCAGCTATCTGTGATGAGTGATGTATATTTAGCTCCTCAAAACAGAGAACTGAGATTTTACAAACTAATATGTCTCTATGTCGATTGATCTAAAGCAAATACTTGTATATACTGATCAACTTCTTTAAAAATAAAGAAGTGATATTTTGTTTGTGATGCTGTGAGCAGCCATTTTTATTTGACATCACTTGCTAAACTTCTGGTTGAGGAGACCGTCCCAAGTAGAAATTCCAAGTCGAGGGGGCATTTTGCTTTTTCTTTGTTTTTTTCCTAGTCGGAGGTCGGAGTTACGAGTTTCAGTCGTAATGCAGCGTTAGTGTGTGTATGTGGTAACCGATGCACTGCAGTGGCTGAGCTGCATTATTGGAAGATTTAGTGCACGTCACACTTAGGAGGTACTCTTTTACCATATAGTCTCCATTTTGTTCTATTCAGCTCTCTATGAGCTTTGTCATCTATAAAGTTGTGTATTTTCCATATAAGGCAAAAGTATGTTTATAAATGTCTCCTTACAAAAACCTTCACCATATCAATGCTTATGTATTTGTTTAAAAAAGCAAACACTTTTTTAAAAATGTGTCCAAGTCCCTGTAAATGAGCTGTTACTAATAGAAATGATAACTTATTAGAATAAGAACATTAATATAAACAGTCAGCATTATTGACAGAGCTTCTGTTATAGAAAATTACCAATCAGATTCGAGAATTCAACAGCGTTGTGATATAAAAACATTTTAAATAGACTACAGCTGCAGTATCTAGATAAAATGAGGACACAGGTTATTAGCTAGCTAATCGACTTCACAATAGTGTTAAATAATAAATTGTACATGATGAATGTAGGTGGGCCTTCAACTAAAATTTTGCTTGTGGCTGGATTCCATCCTCCAGACTTCATAGTTGACTCATTATAACAAAATAAGGAGGTTGTTAGGACAAGAATGAAAGACCGCTTCTATACGCAAAATGCTTTCACACATATTAACCTTTGGGGGAGTACAGCCTACATTAGGATGTGTCTACAGGAAGGAACACAGAGGATAAGGAATGCTCCCTAGAGAGTGTGTGTGTGTGTGTGTATATTTCAGGGGTGAGAAGGGATACTTCAATGAGGTGTTGAGCTATGCACTTGTGTATCAATCACTGCCGTGCCTCATTATGTACTGACATGGACACTCAAAGATATTCTCTCTCTCTCTCTCTCTCACACACACACACACACACACACACACACATACACACAAAGTATCTTTGGGGTAAAAAACTTCTTCCCCAAATTTACCCCAAATGTAGCTGAAGCACTACTCCATGTGTTTGTCATTTGCTTTGCTTTTTCAATTTTATGCTACAGCTATGAATCTAATGTAGCTAACAAATAAAAATGCTTGTGTGACTAAACATCTTTTCCTTGAATACACACACAAATCTTCATATACCTTCTCTAAATAATACCATTAAGCTCGATAATCTCAGCTTGACTGTGTAAATAGTTGAAAAGCTAAGTTAAGCTCAAAGAGGAAATGTACTATGATCACTAGTATAAGTACTGGGTTTCTATACAATTTTGTCTTCAAATATTGGAATATTTATGCAATTTTTTTCAACCCACACATACACACATCTTATACATTAACACCCATAAGAAGGGCAGAAATCCGCAAACATACATAC
Organism: Pangasius sanitwongsei; assembly: GCA_037576675.1. Lineage (NCBI taxonomy): Eukaryota > Metazoa > Chordata > Actinopteri > Siluriformes > Pangasiidae > Pangasius > Pangasius sanitwongsei. Next base: position 4,808,654 of record CM075018.1, on the reverse strand, counting down.
ATGGGATTGACAGTGGAAAAAAGATGATGTGATTCAATATTTTTCTCTTTTGCCAACAAAGAGGCTTCAAATAATCACTGAAATTCGTATTCTGGTTATATTGCAACATAAACATTTTTAAAAAAGGATTTGTGTGGAAAATTTGATAGCTGTAAGTGTGTGCAATATGAGTGAGCTCTTACTGACTCAAACATTTTTTTTTAAATAAATCTGAGCTTTGGATTGTTCATTTTGATGATCTTTTTAACTGCTTTCTTTGGTTTGTGGATTCTGCAGCCAACGTTCTGAGGTAAAAACATTGTCACTGAGGAGACACTGATTTATTCTTGGCTATTGCAAGGAAAGCTTGATGTAAATGAGGATGTAGTGCCACAAGTACTGTATTTTAGGCTACGTCCACATTAATAGATCTGAAAACTGCATTTTCGTTCTAAAACGCTCTCCGTCTACACTGGCATTTTCAAATATTTTCCAAAAATTGCTCGTCCACACTGAAACGTCTGAAAACGCTTACATCCCTATACTGCACATGCATAAAAACATAAGAAGCTTTGGCCTGCCTCATTTCTATCAGGCGTTTATTTACTTTGCATCTCTTTGAATTGATGCGGCAATATCGAGGAAAAGCGCCAAGTTTTTTAAATGGAAAGACAAAGAGGTGGAGTTGTTGCTGTGTGTAACCCAAGACTATAAATTTGTTTGTTTTGAGTTGAATGGGTCACATAACTGCGTCACATGACTAAAAATACGTTATTGTTTTTGAATATCTCCGTTTTCTCAGTCCACATTACAACGCAAAAACAGCATTTTCAAATTTATCCACCTGGGAGAGCTTTTTCGAAAAGCTCCTTTTTCGCTGGACAAAAACGCCGTCTCAATGTGGACGGGAGGCCAAAACGTAGAGAAAAAGATGCACTTTCATGTTTATCTGGATTAATGTGGACGTAGCCTTAGGGTGTGATTTATATTTGTACTGAATTAGAAAACATACATTTCAGCCTGCTGCTCTCTCGAATCATATTTAGTTTACCAAGTTAGCACTGATTGACCAGACATGTCCCTGGATGTCCATTATTCGGCCCACAGTCACTGATCCATTTTAATTCTGCCTTTATTTGACCTCTAGATATACTGTACATGTGTATCAAGTTTGGCGCCTTGAATATGACCAAATCCTGTCCCTGACTTGTCTCTGTCCCTGTCCTAGCTTCTCATCCAGGGCGTATTCCTGCCTCTTGTCCAGTGTTCATGGAGTAGGCTGTGGATCCACTATAACCCTGACCAGGATAAAACCTTTAATGAATAATGGATCACTCCATTAAAAGCAGTTTATTCAAATAATGTAGAAATACAGCTTTCTTAGCTTTTCGCCTGGTAAGGTAAAAAAAAAAAAATCTTGTGTGAACGCAACTCTGATGCACCTGGAAATAATATTTCTGTATTTATGACTGTATTTTTAACAGTATTATGACATTCCGATTTCTCATCACCGTTCCATAAAACATAGTGTGTAGCGAAGCAAACTAATATTCAAACTCAATTTGTCTGACTCGACCTTGTGTTCACTGCTAAAGCAGCAGGCCAAAGATTTCCTAAACAACTTCAGCATTGTCCAAACTGTGTGTGTGTAGTGTGTATGTGTAGTATGTATTTGCATAGTCTGGACCAGAGTATCTATAGTACTGGAAAAACACAGAAGCTGTTTGTTTGCATTGTGGAACCTTTCACTGTTTCTTGCTTTCTCTTTTCCACTATTTTTTCCTCCTAAAGCAGCCTTTACTCTTTTCCTCCTTCTTCTCTTTGCTTTCTGTTTTTTCTTTATTTCCCATCTGGTGTCTTCTCTCGGTGTATATAAAATTAACTTCACAGGCATTTATATGACTGAAATAAATATGAATGACGTTTCTGTTGAAAATTAAGTAGAAGGTAGGAGAGGGGGGTGAGAAGCAGTGGTAAGGTGTGTGTGGTGTGTGTGTGTCTTTGCACAATCCATCACCTTAATGGTAGTATGGTGGTCCTTATCTCTCTTCCTCCTAATTAAAGATAATAAACCCACACACTCTCTTCTCTTTGCCTCTACACTTACAGTCTCTCATTCCTCTCTCTCTCTCTCTCTCTCTCTCTCTCTCACACACACACACACACACACAGCAAAAAATGGACAATATATACTGTATGTGTTGTTTTACCTTAGCATACAAATATCAACTTTAAGAGAAAAAAAGAAAGAAAGAAAGAAAGAATGAGATTACGGATAAGTGTCCAATCTTAATCATTACACTGTGAAAACAATGACATCTAATGTGTGTATGGCTAACCTCTTAATCAAAATGTACTATTTTTAGTAAATTATTATGTTCAAAAAAAGAAATGCCCCAACCCTACATACCTGCCCCTTCTTCAGTAAACTAGCGTAGCTATTGCTGCATTTGATTTCTTCACTGTGTGGTAATTCTCAAGTTTGAATGACATCATTTTCGACCTCAGGACATTTGACACATGACATGGAAAAAACACGGACGCCTCCATGTTCATCTATTGTTAGCAACAAGCTAGGCAGCTAACTGTGATGAGTGATGTATATCTTCCTACTCAAAACAGCAAACTGTATGGTCAGTGTCATAGATTTAACAGCCAAATACATCTGTATGTTAACTGATCTTAAAGCAAATACTTGTATATTCAGTATAACTCATTTAAAACTAAGAAGTGCTCCTTTTATTTACTTCTGATGCTGTGGGCAGCCATTTTGATTTGATGTCACTGTGTAAACTGGGAAGGAACTGGGTTCTAGAAGACTAACCCAGGTTGACAAGCAGATTTTTCAGGTTGAGAGGGGTGTTTTCTTTGACTCTTCCTGGTCGGAGGTTGGGAATTATAAGTTTTGGCCTCGAGTCAATTGCAACATAAGACACTTAGGAATTCAGATTGGGCAAAACCACTGCAGTGACAATGTTCACATTTTGCCCACAGCATAAAAAAACTAGTCTGTTTACACAGAGTTAGCTTTTGCACTGACTTGGCTGGATACATTAACTGACAAATAGGACTTAAAATCAGAACAGTCACAGGCAGCCTCTTCCTGAGTGAAACACACTAATAATGACAGAATTGTCTATGCTAACAATACTATGTACGTTATGTTTGTAAGGAATAAAAATGACAAGGCATGGACTGGAGACTCTTCCAAGAACTTCCAAGAACTTATCAACAATTATATATGTTTTAATCGCTTTATGTGGAGCATCTGCAATGCAAGTCTCTCTGAATTGGCTGATCTTACAGAAACAATAACATATTACAAGATCACATTAAACCTGTGATTTGCCTTTCACCCAGCACGACTGTCAGAGCTGCTGTTATGGGAATTAATCAGCAACTTGACCAATTAGAATCAAGAATTCAAGAGTACTGTGGTATAAGAATACGCCTTTGATTTTCAAAGGCTGTACTTCTGGATGTTATATCCATATGGATATAAAACTGTATATGGTTTTTACCTTTTTACCATCCAAAGTGAAATACTTCAGCATCTATACACAGAAAGACACATCAGCCATTTTTATTTTAATAGATACCTTAATAAATGACTTGAGGTTTTGAGTTTAAGTTGAGTTTGATGATTTTTTTTCACAAATTTTTTTTTTTGGCCCCTACCCTGTAATATCACTTGGTCTTGGTTTTAGAGAAACTAAATGGTTCCAACATAGCCTCCCCCCCAACCCCCTAAAAAAAAAAACCACCACCACCACCCTTCATCTCTGAAGATGAACAGTCGTTTTAAAAAAGTAATCAAGCTCTGGGAACTTTTAGGGCTCTCTTTAAAAACAGCTCTATTTTCAGCTGCATGAGACAAACCTCCCTGAAGAGGACCTGTCTGCTGGTGAAGGACACACGACCTAAACAGTGGATATGGTTCCTAGAAAGACAGCAGTAGAGTCACATAAACCAGTGGAGGGGAGGAACACTTACTGATAAGATGTCTTTAAAATAAGTTGACAAAATGGAGGACGAGTTTGGCTGCAGCTATGAAAACATTTTACAATCAAAATGGCCATCAGCAGAGTTTCTATTCACACAGCAAGAAGGAGCACATCTACTTATTCATCTATGTATTTCAACCATGCAGGAGGGGGAAAGAGTGTGTTTTACACTCTCTAATACTCGGGTCATTCCATCTCAAGTGGTCCAATACAGGTTACTTGACCATTTTTAATTTTCTTAATTTTTATTTGCGTGATCACCTCTATGTATTGGCATTGCAAAACCACCATTTTTTTAAAAAAAATTTTACTTGATGGCCATCATTACATGATGTCATGTAATGGCACACAACAAATTTGGTTATAGAAACGTCAATATCTTGGCTTAGTAAGGTCTTAGCTCCTTGGAACAAAAACTGACCTCTAGAGCACAAAATTTCACTTTTAGGGTCAATTTATAATGGGAAGGGTTCCAGTCTCAGTCTTAATTTTTAGGGGGTATCTAGGGAAGTATAGTGTGTATGCAGAACATTTCAGGTTTGAGATTTCTCATTTTTTTATGGGAGCGAGAAAGTGCAATTTTTTAAAACATTCACCTCACTTTTGGGTTGAATGTCTTTGGTGGGGAACCAGATACAAACCTGAAATTTTCATAGAAATAAGTTCGCTATAGTAGCATTCTGCTGTAAAATCTTTGAGTTTGAGGTTCCACTGGTTACAGAGCTAGGGCTAATACAAAATCTGGGGAAAAGCCTACTTTATTCATGCATTTTGAGAAATGAACAGATGTAATATAGGCATAACAACTAATAAAAATGAACAGTATTTTACAGTAATTATGTTTAATGATTGACATACAACAGCTTTTGCTTGTCAATGAGGTCTAAAATGTTACTACATTTGATATTGGCAACAGTGAAGCGTGATCTATCACAGGGTTCTTCAAACTTGCAGAGTTTAGCTCCAACCTCCAAACTCCCCTGCCTGTAATTTTCTAGTAATCCTGAAGACCTTGGTTAGCTTGTTTGGGTGTGTTTGATTAGGGCTGGAGCTAAACTCTGCATGACAGTGGACCACGAGGGCCAGATTTGAAGAATGCTAATCTATCATGTTGGTACAGGTGTACAGTTGGTATGGGTGAATAGATATGATCCAAATATGGAATTACAGTGCTCAGTCTGGTAAACAAAGCTGTGGTGTTGTTTTGGCTGTGAAAAAAAAAAAAAGTTGTTAAGAGTTTTTGCTCTTCAGTAAATATCCTGAGAATATGACAATAATTATTAAAGCTTGTTTGCTAGCTTTACTGTAAGCTAGTTTGCTAGCAGCTCACTAACCAGCTGGCTAAGTTAGCTAATTATAGAGATGAACAAAATATTTATAATATATAATATAAGTCTTTTTGACAGGTTTGGCTCATAATCTCTGAGAATATGATTATAATCAAGACTATGGTACTGAAATCCTTGGTATAACAAGTGTAAGCTTATTTACTAGCGGTTAATAAGTTAGCTAGCTAGTATAAGGCATGTCAGAAGGCGATGCGGCGTTTCCAAATCATGCACATAGTAGCATTTATAATAAAGGGAAATTTGTAGAAATGTTCTTAGAGCATTTTTGTAATTTCTGGGGCCTAAAGTACAACATATTGAACAATTTTTTGTTGTACATTAAATATTTTAATGCTTTAAAAACTGAAATCTTATTGCGTGATTTGGTTTTTAATGACCGAGTAGTTATAAAATGTGTTTGTTCATAACATGCAGAAGCACACAGCCAACAAGAATTCTCACCCACACACACATGCACACACAGAGAGAGAGAGAGAGAGAGAGAGTAAGAAGACTGACCCATGCTTTTTAACAGGAAGCTCCAGAGATTTTTCCGCACTCGGGTCAGTTGGATATTTGACACGTTTCGATTGCTATTTGCTGTGAGCTGGTTAACACTCTCAGGTTTGAGGAGCAGTGATGTGTTGCTGATGAAAAGTCGCACCGAGCACATTACCTTTTTAAGCTTATGGCTTGTTCCTTCATTATGGTTACTAATGAGTGCCGCTGTGGTGATGATGAAGGATCTTTTCCTGGGAATCTTTTCCCCCCAGTGTCTAAACCTCTGGCTGACTCCCTCAGAGCAGCAGCAGTACACACACACACTCAAACACACACACACACTCACAGAGTGTGCAAGACTGAAAAAGGTCATATACTGGGATAATGACCAAAAATAGTTGTATAAAAATGTAAGAAATTTCTCATGTTCAACAGGATAGGGTAGAAATAAAACCTCCTTACACACACTCTCTCTCTCTCTCTCTCACACACACACACACAGATCTCATTCATCTATATGTCTACAGTACAGAGAACTCCCTACATACAGGAACAGTTGTTCATAACATTATAAGTGTCCATAAGACACAGAGGACTAATTCTCCACAGAGTCCTAAATCACAAAGAATTATTTTCTCTACAAACATGAGATGCATCAGTCTGGTGAGTGTGCACTACTTACTTTCCTAACACTTACTCACTCACACACACACACATACACACACACACACAGACACAGGCCAGTTCACCTCCGACAGTGATGCATGTGCATGAGGTCAAAACCCCATCCACCATCTTTATCTGATGGTGGATCTCATCTTTATGTGCACACACACACACACACACACTGTCACTTATTTGTAGTTGTGGTGTAATCACAGGGCTGTGCAATTAATCACACAGTTTGGTTTCTTCATTTAAGTGGTATAAGAGGAATAAAACACTTTGAGACTTGCTGTTATTGTAAAATAATCAACTTTGGGGTCTCTAACAGTAAGGCCACATCACACCACTATATTGTTGATTATGTTCCTATAATAGCACACCCTAAGGGTTTTATTCCTTAATTATTGACTCTGATGTCAAATATATCTAGAATTTCCTATGATAATAAACTAAAATATATGATTAATAACCATATTTCTAGACATTTTCTACTCATTTGAAACTGTCAAGCTTGAAACTGTCTTGTTCTACATTGTTGCTATAGTAACAGCTATTATTTAAAATTTTAAATTTACCCATAATTAAGATATCTTCACTTGCTAAGATATACTTTTTTGCAGAATTTAATGTCTGCACTTTTGTCTCACTTTGTCTGTCTGCACATTTTATGTTCAAGTGCTGATCTGCCAACTTCCTGTGTAATTTGTACATTAGGCAAATAAAGTGCTTCTGATTCTGACATGAAACATATTTCCACAGTGCACCTTACTGAAAACAGAAAGTCCTCAGTCTGCGCTTTAATGCACGTCGGAGTACACAAACAGCCTCTCTTTACTCTTGAGACAGGAAGAGCTGTGACATCACTGTGCTGTTATAGAGGTCCGGCTGACATCATCATCACAGCTACACAGCTACATGACCTACCATCCTCCCTCCTGCTATCAGCTTATTTATCTGAGCAGTGGAGATAAGAGAGAGAGAGAGCGAGAGAGAGAGAGAGAGAGAGATGGGTGAGAGATGTTTGTGAAGACAGAGATTCATCTCTATAAACATTTCTTCCTGTCTATCTCTCTCTCAGTCCAAACACAGCACAGAATCACACTTTCAGAGTGCCACTTTACGTCCTGGCATTTCTCAGACTTGCTGCCGTGTGTGTGTGTGTGTGGCTCTGTCACAGGCTTCATCAGTGTAAGGTGCTGTTTAAAGGCAAGTAGAAACTGGGTTAAATTCAGTGTGTTTGTTTGTGTGTTTGAGGAGGTGGGTGTGCAAGAGTGTGTATGAATCCAGGGTTATGTTTGGTTGAAGTGTGTGGGTTTAATACTGGATTTAGTTTGGTGTGTGTGTCTGTGTGTGTGTGTGGTTAGGGGATTTGGGGTTTGGTTTGTTGATGGGTGTGTGTATGTGTGAGTAATGGTCTTGTTGGTCTGGTTCTGTAGGGAAGTGTTTGGTGTTGGGGGATTTTGGGTTAAGCTGGTGTGTGTATGTGTGTGTTCGTGTGTGTGTGTGCATGTGCATGTGAGGAACTTTCATCAACATGAGCTATCTGTGATGGAGTTTTGTAGATATTTGTTTGAGACTGACTGCATGAGATGATGTGCATTGTGTATATGTGTGTGTGTGTGTGTGTGTGTGTGTGTGTGGTAGGTTATAAGTGACGAAGGTGCTGCTGACTGCTCTGGGAAGAATGGTTGATATAAACACATGGAGGTTCCCAGTTCTGTGTTTACGGTTAAAGTGAGTTTGCTCTCTCAACACACACACACACACACACACACACACACACACACAGAGTCATCTTAAACATACACACATAATTCCTTCTCCCTTAGATATCCCTGTTTACCATAATGCACACACACACAATGTTAAACTGAATGCACTCTCTGAGGCCTCCAGACACTCTTTGCCACCATAAATCTTCAGCCTCTAAATCAGACACAGAGGAAACCATTACACACACAGCAGGTGTGTATATTACTGCTGTCAAATTCCTTTAAAACTGTATTAAAATGCTAATTGCTTTGAAACTTTAGCATTTAAATGCTTTAATTATTAAACTACAACAGACAGTATGAACATTAACAGTTGCTACACTGTGCATTCATATCACACAAACCACTAAATGTAGAAACTGTGCTGGTTTCTTAAGCTAAAAAACTAAATAAATACTGCACTGGTGTCCCATCCATGGTGTATTCCCGCCTCACGCCCAATGTTCCCCAGATAGGCTCTGGATCCTCTGTGACCCTGACCAGGATAACGCACTTACTGAAGCTGAATGAAGGAATATTTATACACAGTGTTCATGCATGAATCATTTTTAAGCTCCTCTAAGTTAAGTCAAAAAATCTTCCTATTCCCTGAATCACAGTGGTGATAGCACTGAATCATAGTGGTCCATAGGGGCATGTTAGTCACAGCCACACCATTGATATCAGCTCTTCTACAAATAATAATGTTCATAAAGCCCTCAATCACAAATTAACCTTTTTGAGGGGCAATTAGTTTTGCAATCGTGGGGCAGATTGCTCACTGGCCTATGTAGCTGCGTAGGGTTATTATTGCATCTAGTGGCCAAAAATGGGAATTGCACCAAGCACTAACAGAGGCCCACTGGGCCAGGAATCACACTGCTCCATGCTTGGGGAGGAGCAGTGGACAGGACAGGTAATAACAGGGGTGCAATTTTAAAAATACTGGATCGATGCCAAGATCTTGTTTTGTAGCAAATAATTAGAATTTAAAAAGGCAAAGTGTAAGTGCAGTCAAGAAAAATGTGTCCTTTTTACAACGTTTTAGTTTCCTTGACTATAGGATACTAATCTTCAGCCAGCAAAATCTCCAGCCAAACTACAGCTCAAAAACCACACAAAAGACCTGAATCTAGCCCAGAAAATTTGGGAATTGGGAAAGGGAGACATATTTCTTCTTTTTCTCAGCCTTTGCTTGGCAAAAAAGTATCTCATACAATATTTGATGTGTGAACATTATCCACTCAATAATTCCCCTTTCCCTCTCTCATATCTCTGCAATATCTCTTACAACAGAAATAGTTCTTAAGCTAATAAAATACTGTATGAACTTATGTGCATACATGAACATACATACTTACTGTATGTCTGTCAGTGGCTCCTCCCTCAGTGAAATTGTTCATAGTGTGAGCATGAGGCAGTGCGGTTCATGCCCCTATAAGTGCTTGATGTAATTCCCATTTGTGACCACTAGTTGGAATAATAACTCTAAGAAAGCTAAATGGGGCAGTCGGCTAGCTACCCTGCGATTGCACAATATCTGGAAAGGCAAGGAAATCAACAGAAAATCGGCTTATATCTGCCACAAAATTGCTGGTCACTCAAAAGAGGTAATTAGTATTTCAATGGAATTTGAAAAGTAAGAAGTTGATGAATGATGTCTTTATGAAGACTGACATTTGTTGAATGCTGATATAAATAGTGTGGCTGTGCACTACCTGCCTCTGTGGACGAGCCGCCACTGGGTTTTTGAGATGTAATTGGAAATTTTGCTGAAACCTGTAAACAACGGTTAATAATATTACCTCAAACACAATTAAACAAACTTCTAAAACTGAGCTGCTAGACTGTATGCTGTCTCAACTGTGAGATCCTCTCGACTTAATTTTGTTTGATGTCGTTGTTAATGTCATCCTGCCCCGCCAAAATCTTTGGTCATGAGCCGCTGCTGCTGAATATACACACTCTATAATGTATAACATAATGACAGGTATTACGTAGTACACTCAAACAGCCTGTAAATGGATGTTTATATAATGTGTATACATATATATATATATATATAAATATATATATATATATATATATATATATAAACACATTTGGAGGCTATTTCAGATTCAGTCATGGCATTAGTGTCTGTTTGGAAACTGTTAGTTACATGTAATTGCATTTTAGGAAAATCTTTGTTCATTTTATTATTTTTACTTTATATTTAAATATAATATTAATATTTAAATATAATAAGAAAAAAATAATATGTAAATATTATGAAATGTTGAATAATAATCGAAAAGTGATGTTCATTCTGACAGCTCTCATGTCTATCTCTCTCAGTCCAGTCTCTCTCTTTCTCTCTCTCTCTCTCTCTCACACACACACACACACACACAATATGTCTTAGTCTCCATCACATACTATCTCTTTCTGTCATATTCACTCCTCTGCTGTCGTTGGCTTGCTTGCTGACTCAAACTTTTCCTCCTTATCTCCCTCTCTTTCCTCTTTCCCAGATGTAATAAAGACAAGATGCAGAGCTCTGAAACTCCCCTGCACTGTGTCTTTTTTTTCCACTGCTGCCTGGAATCCTGGGACAGTCGAGTCTTCATGCATTAAGACTTGTATAAAAAAACACGTATAAACAACGAACAGCTCTCCAGTACTAATACTTTCCCAGAATGCACTATTGCTGTTTTCCCAGCGTTTGAGTTGTGTGATGTCTGACCAAAGTAAACATGACGATGATGTCGTGCTCCGCCTTTCCCTGTTTACAGCTCATGCCATTACCTCAGAACACGTTTATCAGTCCAAACAACCTTTAATACGTCATGGCATCTAAACGTCTCAGCTCTCACGCCGGATATCAGGATGTCCAGATGCGACTGATTTTGCTTTTAAAAGAGTTCCAGATTTTGCTTTTAGAATAGTTTGCTGAAATTCAGATGCTCCTCTCTGAGAGCTGCCAAACACTCATTTCTCCTGCGCCTCTTTGCTAACCCTCTTCCACTCCCTCCAAATGCAGGCCTGTAAGACCCCTGCTCCTGGCCCAGGATGACCCCATGCCCCTCTTTACAAGCATGATATGGACAAAGAGCAGTTTCAAGATGATGATATATGTTTGTTTTCTTGCAAAGTGAGTAACAGCTCCAGAACTTCCTTATTGTGACACACAGAAGGACACTGCTAACTAACACTCAACATTAGAGGACAGGAGAGGAGAGGAAGAGAGTAGAGGGCACAAGATTAGACTTGAGGAGAAAAAAGAAAATAGTTGAAACCAGAGGAGAGGAGACAAGATTGCATGAGATTACATGAGAGGATATTAGATGGAATGAAATGAGATGAGATCAAATAAGAAGAGAAGACAAAAAAGGAGAAGGCAAGAAAAGAGAAGAGAAGTGAAGAGAAGAGAAGAGAAGAGAAGAGAAGAGAAGAGAAGAGAAGAGAAAAAAGGAGGAAAGATGAGATGAATGAGATAAGATGAAGTGAGAAGAGAAGAGAATTAAAATAAACAAGAAGGGAAGAAAAGAGAGGAGAAAGGGAGAGAAAAGAATAAAAGAAATGAGAAGGGCAAAAAAGAGAAGAGAAGAGACAAGAGAAGTCATGCTCCAAGATGAGACATGAGGAGACTGGTGTAAGGAGTAAGGACATGGCAGTAAACATCAAGAAAATAGATAAGATGAAAGGAGTAAAAAAGAGAGGAGATGAGAGAAGACAAGGTGAGAGGAGTGGAGGAGAAATAAGAGCAGAGGAAATGAGATGAGACTGGAGGAAAGGAGAGGAGATAAGAGCAGGTAGGAGAAGATATGCCTGTAGAGCTGAAGGCAGGAGAGAAGATGAGACGAGTCAAGGACAGAAGTACAGAAGAACAGAGACAATACTAGAAGACATGCATTGAGAAGAAGAAGAAGAGGCAATTCAAGAGCAGAGGAGATGAGAAGCGGAAAAGAGATGAGATGAGAAGAACTCAGACGAATGGTGGGAAGGGTACAAGGGTTATGACAAAAAAGAAATTGGATATAAGGCAATATTAGATATGAGGAGAGGACAAGAGACAAGCCAAGACACAAGGAGAAGATAAGAGAGGAGCAGAGATGAAATGAGATGAGAAGGAACAAAAGAGAAGAGAAGAGAAAAGGAGGGAAGAGAAGATAAGATGAAAAGAGAAAAGATGGGAAGACAAGGGAAGAAATAAAAAGAGAGGAGAAGAACTGAGAATAAAAGAAATGAGAAGAGAAGGTGAGAAGAGAAGACTGAGAGAAATAATAAGAGAACAGAAGAGAAGAAAGAAGAAGAGAAGAGAAGAAAGGAGAAGATACTAGAAGAGAAAAGAAAAAATGAAAAGAGTAGAGAAAAGAAGTAGACAAGAAGAAAAAGAATACAAGAAAACAAAAGCGAAGAGATGAGGAGAAAGGAGAAACAAGATGAAATAAGATTGAGATGAGATTAATTGAGATGAGAAGAAAGAAGAGAAGAAACTAGAAGAGAAGAGGAGATGAGAGAAAAAAGAAGACAAAAAGAGAAGAGAAGACAAGACATGAAAAGACACAAAAATAAAAGAGAAGAGAAGAGAAGAGAAGAGAAGAGAAGAGAAGAAGCCATGTTCTCAGGCTGACCTCTCTCAGGACTAAAGGGAGTGATGGAGAATGTGTTTATTCTCTGTGCTGCCTGTTTATGTATCTTCTATCTCAATGAGCACTGCATTATTTCTCTCAGGAAGAGAATTTCAATGACATTAAGTTCTATTTTATAGTCTATAAACACACTTAAGACTCTGAAGCCTGCAGCGGTGGGGAGGAGAAGGAGGGGGGGAGGTGGGGCAGGGGGGTAGGACGTCGTTTGTGGTCCGACACTGGCCTAACCTGCTTTAAATCTCAGTCTTTATAGTAAACAGCTCGGGACATCTCTACAGGCCTTTTCCAAGCAGAATTTATTTTATTTACATCAGTATATTTCTGCCAGAGTGGCCCTCGAGATCTCACAAAGCCTATCTGGTAACCAAGGAAGAGCAAACAACAGTACTGAATCATTCGAAAGCTATTGTGTTGTTGTGCTTGGGAAAGGTCCAGTTCAGAGAGAGAGAGAGAGAGAGAGGGCATAAGGAGTACAAAAGTCCAAATAAGTGAACTTCAGATGCCTCTGTAAACACATTCTTATAAAAAAAAAAAAAAAAAAAAAAAAAAAAAAAGAACCAGATAAAAGCAATATTGCATATCTCTCGGGAACCTTGCTGATAATATCCTCATAAAAGGAGGCATTCCCTTACCATCTGTTTAAACGATAGTCCATGACCACAGACGCACGGGATGCACCATCCCAGACTTCAGTTCATTCACTAAAGTGTTCCTGTACTCCGCTCTCATTCATGGTCCACTAGAACAGCTGAGAACCCTCAGCGCCCGGCTCTCATCTCAGCCACGTCAAAATCGCCACTTCCAATTCGGCTGTCACCTTTCCAAAAACCTCAAACCACAAACAACGCACTCGGACCAGATGTGTCCACTTTGGACAAAAAAAAAAAAGCTGCTGACCTTCAAAACTGGATGTGAGACAGGACAAAATAAACACAGCCGTGGAAAGCTGTGAATAAAGACGGTCTTACAGCTATGGCCGATCACAGAAACGGTGTCAGAAACAAACCTCTAAGTGGTGTTCTGGAACGGTGTTGGATTTAGAGGTGTGTGGAGAAAGCCCAATTTTCACTAACATGTATGTGAAAATGGTGCAGTTGTAGTTGGATTCAAGGCACTGCACTTTGTAAACATGTCTAAGCAGAAGATTATGGCTGTGTAATCCATCAAGAAGCCATTTTTTTATATGTGATCTCAAATAATACAAAAAGAAAACAGAAAATCTAAACACAAACAATTACGTGTTTTCCCTTATTTTTAAATTACATTAGGTGGAAATTATTATCAACTGCTTTCTAAGTCATGCTGATTCACTGATTCATTGATTCACTGATTCATTCACAGTGGTTCCGGATCATATCCCAGGTACATCGGATGCAATGCAGGGATTACTTACAGAAAAATCACGTGAAATTCACATGTAAATAATCACATAATTCACATGTGAAAGTGACACAAGTGGTTTTTAAGCACTTCACGTTAGATTGCATGTGATTTGTACACATGATTCATATATTTTCACATGTGAGTTTATTATTTACATATGATTTGTACACGCAATTTGTTTATTTATTTTTGTTTATACTTTAAGTGGAAAGTTCAGTAATAAAAAGCTTTAACGGATCTGATAAATAAACATAATGGAAAACATTTGCATAATGTGCCTAATATTTGAATAGTTGTATTCAGGAGTGGAAAATGCTTTAGTAATTATACTTTGTTACTGTACTTAAGTACTATTTTGAAAGATCTGTACTTTACTCAAGTATTATTGAAATTGAATACTTGAATTCTTACTCAAGTATATTTATGAGAAAAATACACTTTTTACTCCTTAAATTTTTGTAATGACCTTTAAAGTACTTGTCATTGCAACTCTAAAATGGTACATTTGCTAGCTAGTTTTGTTTTTCATTGCTAATGCCAACTTAGCATTCATTCTCCTTTTCCACCATTAACCGTCAAGATAAATTCTGAGTTAGCAAAATATTTAACAAAAATATCTAATAAGTTAATAATTAAGTAAATAAATTAATGTAAATTTTGATTAGTTAAAATATTTACTTTTACTTTTTTACATTTACATGTCGATATTTGTTTTATTTTCACTCAGGGATGGAAAAATACTTGAGTAATTGTACTTCGTTACTCTACTTAAGTACAGTTTAGGCAAATTTGTACTTTACTTGAGCATTATTTAAACTGAATACTTGCACTCTGAGCTACTGAAGTAAATTTAAAAGAGAAAAAACACTATTCCTTACATTTTCATTTTAAACTTCAAAGTACTAAAAAAAACATGACATTTTTCTTTCTATCTTTCTCCTGTGTGGTTGTTATGCTAGTCAGTTTTTGCAACTTAAAATTTTTTGCAAAGTCAAATTCACAGTTAGCATACTAGCTTGGCTTACTAGCTTGTTTTGTTTTGTTGTTAAGGCTGCTTTAGCCTTCATTCCAACAGGGTTACTGAATATTAGCTAACTAGCTAGACAAACTATTGGTTTATTTGAAAATTGAATAAATATTTAATAAAGTAAAATAAATAAATTTAAAATAAAAAAAAGTCTGCGTTGCTAAATTTTAAACTTAAAACTGTTTACTTTTATTCTTGAATACTTGAGTATGTACTGTATGTGTAAATGTAGCTGCTTTTTGACTTGAAGGAGACTGAATAAGATTTTTAGCTCCATACTTCTGCTTATAACTATGTAAGATTTCGACACATTAGCCACACTTTTACTGAAGTTCTCTGCGCTTTCTTTTTCCACCTTGGTGTGTTTTACACTCATGAAATGACCCTTTACTTCCATAAGCACGTCCGAGCAGCTAGTACTGCATTATCCTCCGAATCCACCGCGCGGCGCGAGAACGTAAGCAGCCATACTTCCGCCATAGCAACAGGAAGTGACGTCACCGACACCAATGGCCGCTTGTCTGTTGCTATGTATGAGCCAGTACGGAAAAGCCTTTGTTTAGTTTTGTGTATCAGAAGCGTAGTGTAGCTGTTTTATTCATCTCCTGACACCGAGAGCGGTATTTTCCACAGACAGTATTTCCACTGCGTAGAATTATTTCTGCAAAAAAAAAAAAAAAAAAACTTCGGGGTTTTCAAGTAAGTTGTTTATTTTTTGGCAGCGCTTGTTAGCTGATGTGATTTGTAATAACAAGCTGGTGTAGTTAATAACGCGTTAGTAGCAGAGGGAATGTAACTCGTAATAACAGAATGAACTGTTAATAACGCGTTCATACAAACAGGAAGCTAAAAAAGAGGCGTTACTCGGGTTTGTTTTGTTAATTTTGGTAGCTAGTAAGATATCTATGGTAGACTAAATTAATAAGAACAGAAAAGAACGCACAAGGTTGTGTACAATACCTAATAAAAAACAGAAACGGCTATAAAACCAGTATTTGGGGGAAAGTCTGGTTTCAGCACATTAATACATTACCAAGGATGCAAAATGGTCTTATGTAAAACCATATTAACGTTATATCTTGCTAAAAAATACTGCAGGTCTGATTAGCTAGCAGAGCTAATGCTAACCTCTCTTTATCTCATAATGTAATGCTACATTAATATCTCCTGTAATTCAAACATCACTTTAAGCATTCTGCATATGAAAAATAAACAAAGCCATCTTAAAGGCATACACCATATAGCCAAAAGTATGTGGACATCTGACCATCACATCTGTATATGCTTTTTGAACATCCCATTCCAGATGTATTCCCCCTTTGCTGTTATAATAAGCTCCACTCTTCTGGGAAGGCTTTCCATTAGATTTTGGAGCGTGGCTGTGGG